>JAVTVY010042744.1:0-190651 GCA_036873755.1 Hanleya hanleyi | reverse complement strand
CGAAAAGACACGGACGTACCCGAAAAGACACGGACGTACCCGAAAAGACACGAAGGTGAACGCCATTGTGGGAAACCCCTACAGACAGGTTATTACATGCATTCCTATGATGTTCACAGGTTATTCACGCATAATAAAAGGATTGACCTGTAATCTGTGTTGTTGTTGTTACTCTCTTTTTTGGACTAACCCATCAGAATAGTACGTATCACGGACTACACCCGACGTCTAGGCGCACATGTGTGACATGGTCTATAAAACACGTCTCTCTGGATCCTACACTTTCATTTCTACGGTTGCAGAGCCATGACGGAGATCCAGCCCTATGCGACTCGCATTTTACAGCATGCCACCGTGGTGAATTCACTCACGGGTTACCGAGCAGTGGTCCGGTCCATGTTTGCAGATGGCTACGACAACGAGGGGCGACGCCAGATCCTGAACGAGTTCACAGAAGCGGTCCTCGACAGAGTGCACTCGATGGAGAGGTGTGCCATCACCCACCACTACTGGACTATGACAGCCATCCTTGATGCTCGGGCTATGGACCAGGAGCGCTCACGCCGGAACCAGCGCCGGCTGGTTGGCCTCACAATAGTCTGTGCCCTATTGACCCTGGCGCTGTGGTATTGACAGTGGGACCTGACTATAAATACGAGGGTCAGACAGAGTGTGTGTCATTCAACGATCGTGATTGGAGCAAGCATGTCACCCGTCCTACGAGCCATCCTGTCCATTACACCCCGGGTGGGGTTACACGTCTATGAAGATAAAGTCACCCTCGTGGAAGACCGTGGAGATGTTTGCTGGTCGCCCGCTGAGACCGTATCGAATACGGTTGCGCTACACCGTGACGGCTGGACCAAATTTAAACGGGTGTTGAGCGGCGAGCTCGATGGACACGTCATCCACATAGACAATGCCATCTACGTATACCGTGGACCCTTCTTCCCACGCATGGGCCGCTACCAAGACCCTACGCGAAGCTTCACCCTAGACCCCGATCTGTGGATAGCCTTCGAGAAAGTGGTGCCTATCGTGGACCAGCTGTTTACACCGGACGAGCGGTCATCAAACGAGTTGGAGTGGGCTCGTGCCCTGAGAGAATCGGCGGCAAAACCCAATGAACAACTGTCTAGCCATGAACCCGACGACGATGCCATTGATTACCCGGCTAGACTCAGTCAGCCCAGTGATATGACCACCTGATCCTTTGATCTCACGGGGGTTCTCCCTATAAATACGAGAGACAGTCAAATCTGGTACCATTCACGTACTGACCATGGCGGAGCATATGATACTGGCGTATCTCAGCTTGACCCCCGAGGTTTTCGTGCACGTATATGCGGATAAGGTCGATATCATGGAGGAGGTGGGAGACATCTGTGATGCGGATCCTACACAACCGTGCCCGGCTCACATTCGTCTGTCCCGAGAGGGCTGGACCAAATTCAAACGGGTGTTGTCTGGTGAACTGGACGGCGATCTCATCCACTTGTGTCACGATGTGTACATCCGACGCGACCGTTTCTTTGCTCAATTGGCTCGGCTAGATGGGGGTACAGTGCATTTTACCCTTCACCCTGGTCTATGGTCTGCATTGGAAGATGCCGTGGTAGATGTGGATCAAGTGCTTATCAAGCGGTCATCAGACGAGTTGGACTGGTCATTTACCATGGACACTGTGAAAGCCAATGAAGAAAATCAGAAAGAAACTCATTTTGTCACCATGAAGCGCTGGGAGAAGGTGTTGGATAACTTATACTACAGTCCCGACAGTCCGGCGGCCTATAGTGCATTGTCGGCTCTCTATCGAGCGGCCAAACCCCAGGGGATACAACATGCCCAAGTCCGAGATTGGTTAAGAAGACAAGACACCTATACCTTACATCGGGCTGTCCGTCGCCATTTTCTACGGAACCGGGTCATCGTGGGAGGAATAGATGCCCAGTGGCAAGCGGATTTGGTCGATATGAGCGCCTTTGCCAAACACAACGATGAGAATCGGTATATCTTGACGTGCATCGATATCCTATCCAAGTATGCGTGGGTGGTACCCATCCGGACGAAAACGGGGGCAAATCTCATAGCGGCGTTCAAAGACATCTTCAAGACCGGGCGCAAACCTTTGTATTTGCAAACCGACGAAGGCACGGAATTCCTCAACAGACCGTTCCAACCTTTCTGAAAGCCCAGAAGGTGTTTTTCTTCCATACGTACAACGAGACCAAGGCTTCCGTGGTGGAAAGGTTCAACAGAACATTCAAAGGCCGTGTGTATAAATATTTCACCTATAAGAATACAAGGCGGTACATCGATGTTCTCCCGAAACTGGTGAGGGGTTACAATCGAGCCTATCATCGGAGTATAGAGAGAGCCCCCATTACCGTGACCCAACGCAATGAAGCCCAAGTCCGGCGTGTCTTGTACCCCAGGCCATCGCAGCGAACGACGAAGGCGATGTACAAGGTCGGGGACCCTGTACGGATCAGTAAAGTCAAGGGCAAGTTCGAGAAAAGTTACTTGCCCAACTGGAGCGATGAGCACTTCCTGATTAAACGGCGCCTACCCCGACAGCGGCGAGTCTATGAACTGGAAGATCTCCAAGGGGAAACGTTGCTAGGGACGTTTTACGAGACGGAATTACAGCCTGTTGTAAAAACACAGCAAGACTACTACACGGTGGAGCAGATTTTGAAAACGGAACGTCGACGTGGCAAACTGTTTCATTTCGTCAACTGGCAAGGTTGGCCCAGTTCCTTCAATTCCTGGGTCGCTGCCAACCAGGTGAAACGACTATAAAGCGAGACACCACTGCCGTCCTCCTTCATTCCACGTCCGACCACAGTGCTATGGACAAACATCAGCTGCCTCTGAACACAGCGTCTCCCAAAACGCGCAAAGCACAAGTGGGCTTTGGGGTGCTATTGCTAACCCTGCTGAGTGTGTTGTACGGCGGTGTGTTTTACGACGTAGCCTATGTTAGCACGTTACTTAACCAACTGAGAACACCAGGCGCCAGTGAAACCGGTCTACAGGTAGCACCAGTCAACCCCGTATCGAGCCCAGTCACCACCACACCCCGTGTACAAGCTACGTCGAGCTCCACACCAAGCTCTACACCTACACCAAGTACGCCCACTACGTCTGAAGACCCACCGGATTTCATCCCTCACAGTGAACCGACAACGACGACCCACGTTGTACCCACCCCCATCATCATCCCTCGCAGTGAACAGACAACGACGACCGACGTTGTACCCACCACCACTGCAGTTCACTCGTACGAAATTTACAAGAGCGGGTTACCACGACAACGGATACACCTCGAACCATGGACCCTCGGTGGCAGCATCCCTTCACTTGCGTCATCGCAGGACCGACGGGTTCCGCCAAAACGCACTTCGTCAGGAAGCTCCTTCAACACGCCGACAGCATGATCACCCCACCTATTGCCCGAGTCGTGTGGTGTTATGGAGAATGGCAGGAAGCGTATGGAGCAATGCCCCACATCACGTTCGTGGAAGGCCTACCCAACCTGGCCGATTTGGAACCGGACACCTTGGTGGTTCTGGATGATCTCATGGCGGAGACGGATGCGCGGGTGACCCAACTCTTTACCAAAGGCAGCCATCATCGACGGCTCAGCATCATCTACATTGTGCAGAATCTGTTCAGTAAAAACAAAGAACATCGGAACATCAGCTTAAATGCCGACTGCCTGGTGGTCTTCAAAAACCCGAGAGATACCACTCAACTGCTGCACCTGGCGAGACAGATGTATCCCGGCCGCACACCGTTTGCGTTGGAAGCCTTCAAAGATGCCACAACCCTCAGCACGGGTATATGCTCTTCGACCTCAAGCAAGCCACCCCCGACCACCTTCGACTACGGACCGGCATCTTTCCCGGAGAGACCCACCACGTGTACATGCAAAAATAATGTAAACACACCCACAGTGGCGCCCCCAGCTGGGGTTTGTGTGTTTGATGATGGGGAATAATAAAAAGAATGAATACCACAGCAGGGTTATGTTCTCTGAAGTAGATAAAAGGAGCAGAGTTGTGGGTTCTAGCATTAGTTGTACAGGATGTCTGCGCGAGTACGAAAGCACGCTCCCACGCTCCGTGTATTGAAGACGGCCCCTCCCGAGTTAGTCCGAACCATTGTACGCGGTGCGGACCCTGACCTTGTACGCTGTCTGTGCGAGATCGTGTACAACCTGTTAAAAGGCAACGTACCACTGACTCCGGCTCAGAAGACCAAGTTGGCCAAGCATAAGACAGGTCTCCGAACCCTAGTCCAGAAGCGGGTCCCTCAAACACAAAAGAAAAAAGGTGTTACAGAAAGGCGGCTTTCTCGGGGCCATCTTAGCACCGTTGGCCGCTTCTGTGTTGGGTCCAGTATTGGGTGGACTCTTCGGCCGACAATGAACCACACGAAAAAAATGGTCCTCGTCGAACCTCGTTTCCTGCAAAACCTCCAATCACCCTACCCTGTCCCACCTACGGTGAAGATCATAAACAGCCTCGATGGAGAGATGCAACAGATACAGAGACCGGGGTTAAGCGATAGTGAGAAAGTACAACGGTACAATGAGACGCTTCAACGGTACATGACGTTCATGGACCAATACAAAACCCTCTCTACCCCACCCACTCCACCACCACCACCACCACCACCACCACGTGACACACCGCCGACTTCAGCACCGTTCCAACAGCCGCCATTACCAGGGGTACCACCCACAGCCCCGCAGTGGGTGGAAGACGAAGTCCTGAAGAGTGTACCTGCATCGTTCAAGAAGCAAGCTGGCCTAGTATTACAACGGATGAAACAGAATCCTAACATGACTTGGAATGATAAAGGCGAACTCCTGGTACAGAATCAGGTGGTCCCCGGGACCCACATGACGGATTTAGTGAATGACCTGATGCGTAAACGCAGATCGCACACGGATCCTCGAGGATGGGGGGTCTTTGCTCAAGGCTTGAAAGACATGCATGTACCACAGGAATTGGTGGGGAACCCCCACCGCTGGGCCTTTATGCAGCGAACCCAGCAATCGCCGAGTGGCCCACTACCTTCTTGGGAATCCGACTGGGAACCGGAGTCACCCCCAAAAACTCCACCACCACAACGGGCACCTTCTTTTCAAACCTTTAAAAAACCACCCTTGATCAGGACACCCCACATCTCCAGAGCCGTGACACGTAGCAAGTCAGCGCGACGAACACGACGCCGGACACAACCGCCCAAGGCCTGGAAGACCTATTAAAACCAACAGCAGCAGCAGGACAGCTCAGTCGCCATGTTTTATCTCACCCTACCCAGTAACAGTTCGCTGGATGTGTTTCCTGACAACACCGTGGCCAAGTACGTGACCCAGTTACCGCAACCGTTGCATTTACCTGGCCGGTGGGAATGTGGCCTCGTGGATATCCAATACCCTTTCTCGTGGTACAACGTACGAGCCAATGAAGTGTGGTACGACGTGACCTACGAAGGAAAAGACACCCGACTCACCCTCCCCGAAGGCCAATACGATACTCCCAAGGAGTTCATGGGTGGGCTGTCAAGACTGTTGCATTATAAGGCTCTATGGGAGGTCACGAATACTTCAAAACCCATCAAAGCCTATCCCTTCAAGAATCACGTGAACTTCGATTACAACGCACACAACGACAAGGTAGAGCTTATCGTCACCGCCAACGCGAGTGTCGTACTGAGTCCTATCCTACAGCAAATGCTGGGCTTCGATCTACGGACGTTCGCTGGTCCCACTGCCCACCAAGGCGAGATCCCGATGGATATGAAGTCGGGTATGTACGGACTCTACGTTTACTCGGACGTGGTGGACAGCCATATTGTGGGCGATATCAACACACCTCTGTTACGGGTGGTCCCCATTAAAAAGTTGTATGGAGATCAAGTCACCCACAGTTTCACCCACATGCTCTACCTGCCCGTACGACAAACCCACATCAACACGATCACGGTGGATATAAGAGATGACACGGGACGACCGGTGGCATTCGAACGCGGGAAAGTGGTGGTGACACTTCATTTTCGACAAGCACGTGCTCCCCACTTCGTATAATGAAGGTGCCTTACGAGTGCGATGCACGCAGCTATATGGACTATTATGCCCAACAGGCCAGGGGTGGCTTTCCGGTTTTTAGTGGTGCACGCATGCAACGTGGACATGGACTGGGGAACATACTCGGGAGTATCGTCAAAACGTTCCTGCCCTTGGTGACGCGTGGGGTGAAAGCAATCGGCAAACAAGCGGTACGCAGTGGACTGCAAGTGGCCGGTGATGTCTTGTGGGGTACGGCACCCAAAGAAGCCTTGAAACGGCGGGCCAAAGAAGCGGGAGGCGTCTTGGTGGCCAAAGCACAACGCACCGTAGGGAATAAAAGAGCTGCCTCACCGAGACCACGCACCAGTCGACGACCGACCCAGCGACGACGCACATCGAAGACCCGGGATATCTTTTCTTAAAACATGTCCTTGATCCACGCCGAGTCCTGCCCCTCCACCAACATTGAATTTGATTTGTGGACCGTGCCGCCCACACAGACCAGTGCCGAACAAGGAGTATGGGTGGAGCATCTCCCGCTGTCCAGCATCAGTTCTTTTTCTCGACCGCTGATTGGCTCTTTTTTCTCGACCGCTGATTGGTCCAAATGGAACTGCCCATCCTTCCCAGTTTCATCTAGAATCCCCTTTTTGTGCTCAAGCTCTGACTATAGCGATGCCGCAACATTGTCTCATTGGACATTGGACCGTTTGACCTGGATGTGACGTTTTGATCCGCGCGCGCGCACTGCCGGTGATGACGCCCACTTCCGGAGAACCCGCGCACGCGCTGCGGCCGGAGAACCCGCGCGCGCGCGCGCACTGGGGGGCCGGGGCCCGCCGGGACGGGAAAGTTGGAGGTAGTGTGTTTGAGCATTCATCCCAACCGGAAGTGACGTCACACACACTTGCGCAGACCCACCAAACCACGTGAACGCCATTGTGGGGAAAAAACCCCAGTACATGACAGACACAGACAAGTCTAGACATGTCCAAAGGTCACGCCCCATTCACCCAAACCGGAAGTGACGTCACAACCCACATGACCTGCGCAGCAGAATGGAAACGACACCCTAGTCTAGCCCCCTCACCTAGGCTTCACATGGATACCTCACTCGATCCCATCGACCCACTAGTGGCCCACCTACACCCCAACACGTCTATTTCCATACCCTTTGGCCACCACGCATGCGCAGAGTGACGATATTTTAACCCCACACCCAGTCCATCAGATGCCCCTTCACGAATGCTTCACTTTGATACCTGACTCGACCCCATTGGACCACTAGTGGCTCCCCTAGCTCCAAAACGTCTAGCGGGACCCATACAGGGTCCAGTTTTCGACACTTGGTGACCACATTCCGACGAAATGGCCAGTTTTCGACACCGGATGTGCCGCCATCTTGAACATACGTGCCGCCATCTTGGATATGTCCCATAATGCACCGGGTCAAAATACTCGCTTCTGATTGGACGAGAGCTGTGTGACGGATTTGAAATACTCGCTTCTGATTGGACGAGAGCTCCGCATTGCGTCTGCGCATGCGCAGAATGATATTCCTACCGCACACCCAACCCATCAGATGCCCCTTCACGAATGCTTCACTTTGATACCTCATACAACTCCATCGGACCATTAGGGGCTCCCCTACATCCCAAAACGGCTATTTTCATACACTTTGGCCACCGCGCATGCGCAGAATGCCGATAGTTCAACCCCACACCCAGCCCATTAGATGCCCCTTCACGAATGCTTCACTTTGATACCTCATACGACCCCATCGGCCCATTAGGGGCTCCCCTAGCTCCAAAACGTCTATTTCCATACCCTTTGGCCACCGCGCATGCGCAGAATGACCCTAATTCAACCCCACACCCAGCCCATCAGATTCCCCTTCACGAATGCTTCACATTGATACCTCACTCGACCCCATTGGACCATTAGTAGCTCCCCTAGCTCCAACACGTCTATTTCTATACCCTTGGGCCACCGCGCATGCGCAGAATGCCGATAGTTCAACCCCACACCCAGCCCATCAGATGCCCCTTCACGAACCACAACCCATAGTAAAATCCACAAGACCAAAATGACCACCCCTATACATCATACAGGCATTCCCCATAAAGACGCAAATGTTCGAATCAGGGGAGATGACCCGGCATTTGTCCTACAGAGGGTTCGCCCAGTCAGAAGTTGTCTTCCTTGCCTCCAGAGGGCAGCGCGATCGATGTCGTGATGTCAAAAGGGAATCCCCATAGCAAGCGCCGCCATTTTGTTTGTTTATTTTTTGCGGAGACATATCGGACAATAAACGCTCAACCCTGGGGTGGCACTGATGCTAGACTCGTCATAATAAGATCGTACAACACCTATATGGTATCTTTATTATTATTATATGTCTTAGAGGGTTTTTTGAGGGTAATGTGAGGGTTTTTTGAGGGTAATGTTGCTCAATTTACCGTGACATGAGACGAGGCAAAAATTCAAGATGGCGGCCAAACATTCGAGTTGTCTCCTCAATCATCTCACTCGACCCCATCGGACCATGCAGCGTATTTCCAGTCTAGGGACTACTTTTTCTCCGCGGAAGCAGACCGCATCACCGCCAGGACCGCGGAGGAATACATCCCCTTTTCCACACAATTCAAGATGGCCGCCCACACCGCATCAAAAATTCAAGATGGCGACCAAACTCAGTTGGCAGATCGAGTTGTCTCCCTTGCATCCAAAGTGTACAGATGGCGCCACTAGTTCCTCCTCAATCCTCCTCATGACGTCACTACATCCGGGTGAAATACGGCTTTAAATGCACTATATATACTACTAGCAAACCTGCGTGACGGAATTACATTTTGTGCCATGTTTAAAGGAGTTCCGATTTTTCCTATTTCACAAGATTCGATTTTAGCCGGTCTAAAAAATTCTGAGGACAGACCGAAACACATGAATTCTGTTGTTATGTACCCGGCAATGCACGTATATTCGATTACATGTGGAAGAGCGATAATGACTGTTCAACAACATGGGCAAAATTGTCCAGGAATGACATAACCGAAATTTTGAATTATGTGACGGAATTACATTTTGGTTAAAGATTTCGTGGAATTGATGTTTTTGGTCGATTTTTCGGTCAGATTTTTCGATTTTTCTATTTATGCAATTTCTCCAAAAAAAAAACTCCATGATAATCAGTAAATATTAATGTGATGTGAAATAAAATAGTTTTTACCCACTTTTCATCTCGGAAAAGCAGAAATTTTGAAAAAAAATGACCAAAACATCACTTTTCTGGGACCCCATGTGGCCGCTATCTTGAATTTACCCATGATTCTCTCCTCGGGGGGTTATGCAAATAGGCTCAAAATAACCCCAATATGATCAACTATAAAGTCATGGAGTGTCAGCTCTTAATTTCTTGTCGTTCCGGAGATGGCATAGAAAGTTTGGTGCCCGGGTGGTCGGGTTAAAAGCAAACATTTTGAAGTATTCTACTCAAAATTATATTCATAGCGAGGACAAATATTTGGGGAAATCATGGTTTGATTCGTGTTATGAAAGGCATAATGGTTGTCGAAATATATCGATCTTCATGAAGGTTATTATTACATTCACATATATAGCGCGATTTAGAATGTCAACACAGTCGATAAAATGGTCTAATGACCCTTCATTTTCATTGGTCAATTATCTCGGGCCCCGAGATAAATAAGTCGGGGCCCGAGATAATTATCTCGGGATCCCGAGATAATAAATCGGGGCCCGAGATAATTAAGTCGGGGCCCTAGATAATATCACGGGATCCCGAGATAATAAGTCGGGGCCCGAGATAATTTTCTCGGAATCCCAAGATAATAAGTCGGGGCCCGAGATAAATTTTTTTTTTGCAAGTCACTTTTACGGCTCCGTAGTTACGACCTACAGAGACCTGGCATGAAATGACTCCATATCTCACTGCTCTAAATTCGTGTGTGAAACGCCATGCCTAAATTCGTGTGAGCTTCGAATTCTCTGCTTCATGAAAAAAATCAAAATCTCTGCTTCATGAAAAAAATCAAAATCTTCTGAAACATTCACAATATCTAATTCAGTAATTTTGCCTAATTTGTTTTTTTATCATTATCAGTATTATTATTTTCATGCCTTAATTAATTGAATATCACTTTCATATAATACTCTAGTATTTTACTATTATTCTGCTTTCAAAAATCAAGTGTTACGCAGCATAGTGTTAATAAGTAATGCAAAGTTATGTGTGCCTAACTAGCCCAGCAAGAAAATCCGGCGACCAGTTTGTAAAATCTTACCTTGTGGCAAATTTCATGCTTTTATGAAAAGAGGCACAATTCGATAGAAAAACTGTACATATTGAATGGACTATAAGTCAGCTTTATCTTATAGAACTGATATCAAATGATATATTGAACCAATAGCATGTAATGCCGTCGGGTAGAGTATTGAGCACTCATTAAAACAACCAAATCTGGTCATGTTCAGGTTATGGCGCTTCTTCGTTAACCCTACCACGCCTGGGTGTTTAGGAATCTATCCAGGGCTGGTAGGCTTAACAAAGAAGAGTCATAATTTGAACATGACCAGATCTGAACTTCCTGATTTTAACGAATGCTCAATATTTTTGCCAAATATTTTTCTTACCGCTTGAGCATTCAATAAAGTACGGTAACCGAGTGAGATGAGGCGCCGAAACTTTCCACAATGTATCTTGGGGTCAATCTCTACCAATAAATGCGAAGAAAACCGCCCAAAACATCACTTTTCTGGTACCCCGACGCTGATCCCCTGCTGGAATGATAAACCTCAAAATGAACGCAATATGATAATCTATTACGTCACGGAGTGTCAGCTCTCCTAATTATTAACAGGTCATATTAATTGGCCCTCAGACACTGGCGTGTGTATATCTATTGTCCAGGCCGGGTCAGCTGCCCTTTATAGTCCGGTAGCCACTCGCGAGAACATGTCATTCCGTAGCACCCCCCGCGTAGATTTTGTTTGACTTCTTGTTCATGAAGATCAACATCTTCCGGTCAGTTAAACACCTGATGTAGATACCTACGGTGGTGCCTAAGGTTGCTACATGCAATTGTTTGATGCTGACTGGTTTTGAAAAATTTAAAACCGGAATGGGGGTAGGGGTAACTCAGCCCTCATATTTTTATTACCCCTGCGCTTCGCGATCTGAAACTTACATAAATTTACTTCCGAATAATGACCTTTCAGATAAAACAGTCCAAATTCCTCTAGCTAATATAGCCACGTCATAGTGACGTCATAAGCTCGAGAAGCCTTTGTCTCATGAATTTTGGGAAATATTTTCTCCGATTTTCTCTGTTTCTTTCGCAGTAATCCATTCTTGATGATATTTGACATATAATCTTGAAAGATATATGTCTACCGTTTAATTCTAGACCAGATACGTCTTTCTACTAAGTCCCGTTTAACCTCAGCATGGATTCATATAGATGTTATCCGGTCATGACACCATTAAATCCAAATGGGGGTAGGGGAGATTACCCTGGCATATTTTCTTTAGTTCGCGGTTTATCATACTGAAATGCTCCACGTATTGCTTCTGGATATCGACCTGAAAGATAGAGTAATCAGACTTCCGGTAACTGCTTCAGTTTCGTCGCTATGACGTCATGAATCTAGAAATTGTATCTTTCCTTTATTATCGCGCCTTGTTCTGTTTTTTTTTCTTTCTTTATTTCTACAAAATGTTGTGCTTATATCTGAATAGTGTTTCAAAGGGTTTCATTTGAACCAAGTGTTGTACAGAAATAAATTAATATAATTTTGTGGGTGACAAACTAATAATCTGGCCTGAAATACGACAGAAAAACAAAATCTGATTGAGTGTGTCCCACAAAAATCGGGGTTAGTTGGAATTCCTCATATCTCTTGTCCACTCAAGGTTATATTGAGAAAACTTGGATTATAATGAATTTTGCATCGGTATACGTATCTTTAACACAATCACAGTAAGGGATTGGAAGGAAACATTAATTGCAATGAATAAGAAACGACTTTATTACTGGAGATGGTCTGTTTGTTCAATCTTGTTTGCAATGAAATATGGGTAGAATCGAAATGGTGACCATGTTGGGATGGTCTGATATCTCGGTAAAATAAGATGGTATAGGGACCGTGAGGATACTTCATAGTCTCCACATGAACATCTGCAATAAAAGCGCGGCCGATATACTTAGGCTACGTTCGGGAATCCACCTCATTCTTGGGTCTGGATGTGAGGTGCCGAGGGAAGCCGAGTCATATGGTGGCCTTTTAGTTGCCAGACGTCGTCAATTTCCCCCACCTTTCTGCATATCGCTCCAATGTATTACCTGTATATGGTAGGTATCTGCTGCTGGACTGTTAGTCTCCGATGCCCGCCCCCTGTACATGTCATTCGACAAATATGTGTAGGTTTATTATTTTGGTGGGAAATTTAAGCCGTACGACGTCGGGCATTACAGGTTACTTTTTCAGGGTTGCTGAGACATTCACGCCATCAGGCGTCCTCGATGCTCATCCATTAACAACAAACGAGTTATTTGTTTGAGCTGATCTGTCATCACAGCGCCAGAGCTAGTGTATCTAAATCCGCTTAAGCCGGTGCTGGGGCCGTGTGGATACTTCATATTCTTCACCTAAACAGCTGCAATAACAGCGCGGCTGAGGTACTAAGGCTAAGTCCATCGTATTCTCGGGTCTGAGGTCTGAATGTGAGGTGTCGAGAATTCTTGTGGTTGAGTCATATCGTTGCTTTTAGCCGCCAGATGTCAGTTTGTGCCACCTCTTGTATATCGCTCCAATTAATCCCATATATACATCTCATTTTGCCGAGACTGGCCTGATATTTGCAAAAATGGACAGAAGTGGGATGCGCAAATACCTGACGGCAAGATAACACAGCCTTACAATGCAACTAGATTTTAGCTAATTTTTGTTTTTGGCTATAACGTCTGAGGCTGTTCAATCTAATTAAAATTAAATCCTGTCTGCTCCCCCGTTTGGATATGACGCTTGAAGGATCTAACAGGCTTGCAGTAACTCGAGTGACAACCAATCCTCAGAACACTTCATAGCGCTTTGAAGGGAACATTAATGACAGAGAAATTTTGGTTGGCTCAGTCGACTTAGACGCCGCGCTGGCGGGGTGACTTTTCAGGTTTCCGCGGTCCCGACATTGTGGCACCATAATACGTGGTAGATATATAGACTGATGGTCTTTGGTGTAAACGTTAGGGTAAACGGACACTGCGACCCTATTTCCCCTCCTCGACTGCAAGTGGACTAGTCCAGATGCGACCATGATGCCATAATGCTATTAAATATTCATGGTAAGGGCACTCAGAACATCAAATTCAATTGTAATACTTAATATTCTATATAGCGACATGTACGATTGGAGAGAATTGATAGGATATTAATTTATTAAGATTTGGGGTTTGTTTGGATATCATGTATTTTCACATAGTGTTCAAATGAACAACGCATTCAGAGCGTGACTGATACTCTGGACACGACTTGGAATTCATTTGGATAAAGAATAATGATCAGTGATTTCGGAGTTTATGTATAGAACATCATTATGTCTTGTTGACATCATCGAAAACTGTTTTTCTTGTATTTATTTTATACACATTGGAATTGAGGCTAACTGTCATACGAAATAGGTCTTGCGATTATTGAAACGGAATTTCGTTATGGACCGCGGCTGATTATTGAATCTTGATATCGTATTTTCGTATTTTTTTCAATTACCTTTTTTATACAAAAGAAAGGCATTGGAATGTTTGTTTTTGTTTGTCAATATCAATTAAGCATCACAGTGTAATATAATTTCTGGCTTCAAGAATGAAACCAAAGAAACTGACAAGTATCCATTTTCGAATGAGATATATTTATCGAATTAATTTATATGAACTGAGGTACACATTTTCAATTTCGACCATCCACATTTTTCTTCGATGTGGATGTTATACGAATTAGGTCTTTGGATTATACACGTCGGGTGGGCACGGGTTTCTGTTGCTTCAATGCATTTTGTCTCACTTCATGCATCATATTTGAAAATAGTTTGATGGGATCTGCCTTTCGGTCTTCTCTCAATACTTTCTGGCCTGAATCCATTCCTTTCATTTCATGTAACATTCATTCATTTCGTCTAGCAAGTTAACTGGTTTTCTCTAATTAGATTTCAAAACATTGGTGAGATTAGAAAAGTTGAATCCATCTTCTTTCTGTATGTCCATAATTTCGACATGGCACTGATGGAGTTAACAAATGCAAGCGGCAACTTTATATAGACCTGTTCTTGGTTAATAATTGACCACAAGCTAGATTAATACATGCAAGCGGCAACTTCATGTAAAGTCGTTCTTGGATAAGAGTTGACCACTAGCAGCTAGTTGATAATCCTTAACCTAAGTCGAGCAGAGTACCATATACCATAATTAAACGTAACATTAAACGGGCGGTGAGAAACGAAGCCGGCGTACTGACAAGAAGTCATATTACCCCACCGACAAATATACTGATTGCATATTTCTAAAAAACATCACAAGAACCAAAAGTGACCCCTGTGATGATTTTTATCTCAACCCCGCTTTTATTTTGACTGCTCATGTGGATATATTGAATGACATGACCACGCGGCCCCTAACACTGACTTGGGCGGTATTAGATACAAATATTTCAGAACGACGATATATAGCCCTGTAACACTGGCTATGCTATAAAGAATATACACGAGAGTTCAAAACAGACATCACAGAGACTTCATTCCAGAAGTATTGGAAGTTTGATTTCTCATTTTGCTCAACTAGTATCCAATCACAAAGTGTTAAAAGCTTGAGCTCTCTAGACCCAAGTGTGAAGAAGATATCGAAGCATAATCACCCCTACCCCCATTCCTTGTTTGTTTTGTGTTACTTCGAGAGCATTGGGAGAAGGCATCATGCGACCTTACTGATTACCGTAGACGTCAACACCCCGTTCCAAGTAAGTCATGCATTCGTGGTCTTGAATGCACACATCACGCAAAAGCTAACAGGGTAACAATACACCGTTGGAAAATTACAACAAAAGGTCCAGAAAAAAAATACTTCCATGGTGATAATAACGACATAGTGACACCAACATTGAAGATAATCGGAATCGGATTGCTTTATCTGAATGATCCGTGCACAGACTAAATATGTGTTAAATTTCATTGCGTTAGGATCGAGGAGAAATAAAATATTAGAACGTAATCTCCCCTACCCCTATTTCGGCTTAATATTTCTCATGCTCTGGTGCCGTTAAACATGGTTATGTTGCATCCATGAAGTGCATATTAGATGGTTACACCAGGTCTAGAATTAACGAAGAGAGGATTATCTTTCAGAAATACAAATCAGGGAGAATGCAAAAAGAGTTTCTGCAACTGCAAAACAAAAAATTGAGTCTCACTTCTAAAAAAAATCGAGGAAAAATGTACCCTCCAAGTTATGACGTCATCTTGACGTAAAAAACGTGAAAGGCGTAACTTGGATTACGTTATCTAATAGAACATTATTCAGAGGTCAAGTATGCGAAGTTACAGAAAGTTTAGTGCAAGAATAAAAAAGATATACGTTCATAAATACCCCTGCCCCCATCTTAGAGTTAATATTGTCTTGTTCAGACAGCGGTAAAGAAATGCATGCTGTGACCTTAGGCACCACCGTAGATACCTACATCAGGTCTAGAACTGACCAGCAGATGATACTCGTTCATAAACAGTGGTCAAACTAAATCTACGCGGGGGGTGCTACGAAAACCTTATTTAGACCCCTTTTTGCGATTTGGCTACCGGACTATTATGACGTCAAATGCACAGTCGACTCTGCGCTATTTTGGTACGTTCTATTTTTAAATGAACAGGTTTCCTCGACAGTAACGTTTTTGTAGGCCAGTCGTACAGAATTAATCGTTTCGGTCAAAATTCCATTTTTATCCCATTTTCAAACAATACTAAAGGATTAGTTATCACTCAATGTATCATATATTAACTCGCAACCGTCTTTTAGTTAAATAATTTGTGATTATGTGAAATTATTGCTGTTTCAAAAGTAACTTCTTTTAACGAGCTACGTCACTGTAATGTTGCAAATCGAACTTGCCGTAGAATATCTGGCAGTATGACACAACGGGAACTTGACCCCGCCTCGGGCTGGTCATCATCGGCTACGGCTGTAGGCGCTTCGATGGTCTCATCGTTCGCAGATTTCATATCTACATAGTATATAGCCCTACATTGAGGGCATAATAGTCCCTCAGTGTTGATCCACTCTAACTGTGAACCAGATATTTTTCTGGTCTGGCCTGAACGCGTATTCTTGTGACAACACTCACACTTCGACTTGTTGAATGGTACATTACTGTTCATAGTGAGAACTATAATGATTCTTAAATATAACGAGAACAGTTCAGGAAAATACACATGAAATTTCCCTCGTTTTTTATACATGAAACTAAACCCATTCAGTCACGGTGACTTGGACATGTTATGAGTGTGCTGCAATAAGGGTCGAGTTGTAGTAGTGAATGCAAATGTGTATACACGGTTATATCTATATTTTATTAACTGAATATCACTGAAGATTGTTTCACATAACATAAATAAATCCAAATGTTAAATATTAGAAAGAATGAGAAAATAGAAAGAAAAATGTTCTGATCCAAATGTGAATCGAACTCATAGCTCAACAAACTGGTCACCACACTTTTTTTGAAAGCGAGCAGGCTAACAACTGGACTACGACGACGTCTACTTGAAAAGCATTTTCGACTTGCTCACATAACGTTTCTGGTACAATACAAGCGAAGCATTTGCACAATTTTTAATTTTGATGAAATATGACACCTCAAACCAGAATGATATTTCAACCGATTGTAACACTAACCATTGTGATAATAAATACAAACAAATTGTTTTGGTTTGAGGTGTCATATTTTATATATGAAGGGAAATCCCTTCAGAAAATGTCCCTAAAATGTCGAAAGAGCACATTCGACCGTTTTCAAACTTGAATAATTCAGTTTAGAGCAATTGACAATCACCATTTCGCATGATATGAAACTTCAGCATTTTTACAGCACATAACAATAACTTTCACCCGTTTCACTTTCAAACGAAAATCATGTTCACTACCGTCACGTCCGAGGGAGTTATTCTCGGGTAACCATCACACATTCAAATTTGTCAAAGTATTTTTCAATTCCTACAGAGCTCCAGAAGTGAGAATTCTGTCCTGACACCTTTGATAAAAAAAACCACAGTAATAATACTCTACAAAAAATGCACCTTATCGACATTGGAAACTGTGGAATACAAGCGTCTAATCTGTCATTCAATATTCAGCCGTCGTCCATTAAAGGATTTCCGCGTCAATAATCCGATGGCCCAATACATAAAATAACAATGGCACTAAATTATAAGGATAAATCTTAATATGCGTAAAACTAGGCTGATTTCCTGCAAGACAGAAGCAGTCAACAGTTTTTAATAATGCCAGCAAGACATCACGATGTCCCAAAAATATCAAATTCGTATCGCTGATAAGTATTCTTAATCTATATGATATACGTTGTAAAGTCGTTATCTAGAATATGATGTATCTCAGTCACGCTTTGATTGTGTCTGTTCAAATGAAAACTATGAGGATCTTGAAATACATACGTTCATACAATCCCTAGCCCCGGGTTAAGCGGAATTAGACACTAGTTACGAAACGTACCGCCATAGATCTTGCACGTTCAACATGCGATATGTATCGTCAAATTTGAGAAAATACGATTGGAGACGCTTGACGATATAGCCCTCTTTTACGGGTTCATATAAAGACATTGAGAGAAACAGCATACACATGAAATGTGTCAAAGCAGATAAATCTCCAATTGATATTGTTATATTTCAATACCTACACAACTCCAGAATCGAGAATTCTGTCCTGACAACTTTGATGAAAAATAGTAATAATTCTACACAGGACTTGGACATTATGGATCTTGGAAACTGCGGACGACATCTGAAGAAACAGCGCTATTAAACAACGTTACAGCAGAAACGTCATTAGAAGCGATAGTTCTGACCGGACATCATTAACAACTGGAATAATACTGTACAGCAGCACAAGCGAGATCATAATATTGGAGATTATATATCATTAATATTGATTGCATTGAAGATTAGGCCTGCCACTTGTTGAGAGTGATGCTTGGGATATACAGAATATATACTCGACAAAATATCCGAAACGACTGTTTTAAGGTACATGAGTACATATAGTGATGTCCTATACTCAGGCTGTTGTAGGGTCAGAACATACCTGGATAGTGGGTTTGTTTATGGACATTTTCTTGTATGATATTAAACTGTACAAATGGGTTTCCAAGAACGTACTCTTGATGTGACAATTTTAATACTAAGTTTAGATGACCCCCTGAATAGTTAAAATTTTCAAGAAGGTGGAAAATCAGGAACCTGTAAAGAGTAATTTATAGAATACTGTATCCACAAATCTTATCAAATGTGGTAGATTACCAAGAACGTATTGTGGGAAAACATGAAATTGCAATAGTAATTATGAGATAACCCCCACTCACAACGATAATCAAGATAACATTTGATATTGCTTTAAAATTAAGAAGAGATAAAAGAAAACATTGAAATATACACATTAAATCATAAAGCATTCATATCAAGTATTGCTGAAGTCAGATGTTTGGCAATCTTAGATAAACGCTTAGTAGACATAGAAAATGTATAATTTTGAGATACTTCCTGTTCACATATTCTATAGCCTGTACTTTTCATGTAATGATACACAGCACCACTGACAATAACTTGGCATAATTATATGAATTTCATTACATTGAATAACTTAGTAAAGAAACCATAATTGTGTATTTAGAAAATATTTCATTCGGAATTTGGAGATGACCCTCAAGTGACATCATGATTCAAGATATCTTAACATAACTGTTATCAATCGATTCCCCGTTTAATGGAGAGGAACTTGCTACCTCACACTATAGGATGTGGCCGTGTGGGTGGGGGGGGGGGGGTTACTCCTAAAATAAGGCGTTTTTTGCAATCGCCGCTCGTCTAATGCAGTAGTTAGTGTTTTTTACCTAATATACTATGGGGAATGACGCTCGTTAAATGTAAAAGGTAATTGCACCAAATCTTTGCCGAAGTATTTGACCGATGACTATTCGACATAAGAACCATTTTGGTCATTTAACAATGAAGTATTTTACCCACAAAAAAATGTTGACATGGCTTTTAGTGCATTTGACGCAATTTAATTGTACTTTGGAGATGGCCCCTCTGTGACGTCACAGGTCAATGACCTCAAATTTGTTTTTGATATTAGAGGATTGAAGAACCTTTGCGTAATCAGTTGACACCAACCACTTTTCCGTATGCCTGGTAGGAGTGAAGATATAGTCATTTTAATACCTATACCCCCATTTTAAAAGTAGAAAGGCGCAATCTGATGGTTCTTGTATTTCATCTGAAAGAAGAGAGTCTAAGCTTTCAAATGATATATAGTTTGCCTAAAACAGGGTCCCGGCCGCTCGTCTATTATCTTACTTGTTTCACTAGCGACGTGTTGGTACAGGGAACTCCCGATAAGTACCGAATGCCCTTGAAGTTTTTCTTGGTAATTAAATATTCTATTCTTCTAGAAAATTAACTTTCTAATTTACTCGTATACAGGATCTATCGGTTCATATAGAAAATATAATTAGAATAGTTTTTAAAACAAATATTCTAGTTTATGAATATAGTATTCAAAATATTTGCGAGTGCCGTGGACAAAAGTGAAATCGAGGAGACTGCTTCCCGAAAGAATCTTTTTCTACCGCTAACTTTAAAGAGCTGCAATTATTCAGGTGGTATTTCAGACAATTTCCGCAAAAGGGCTATTTAGTAAGCTAAGATATAAGTGTCCGCTCCAACATTCAGTAACTAACCGTCGTCCGAGTTGTGTTTTCTTATGTCGTACTATATGATAGCACCATATAAAGTGATTGGAGAATGTACATATATGTAAAGGTTCTATATATTAGGCGCAAATATGTGACAGATCCAAAATGCAGTTGATAGCCGTCGTCCAAGTTGTTTGTCTATGTCGTAATATACGACAGTGCTATATAAATTCTGTAGAAAAATGCATTTATATGCAGAGACTAATATATGAGTCAATCCAACATTTAGCAGCTAGCCGTCGTCTGAGTTGTGTTTTCCTGTTGTAATATACAACAATACCACGTGGAGTCCTTGGAGAATGTACATCTATATCCAGAGGCTCCGTGTAGGCCTACACTGTAAATTCAATACGCGTGTTAAAGTTGTGAACACTTATGTTAGAATGCTATTGTTCAAATGCGTATGTTGAATACCTGCGTTAAAGGATTTTTATCAATAATTTTATTTCTCTGGAATATGTGTGAGAAGAGTTAGTACTTAATTCCCTGTGTGCGTATTTAAGCCTTTTTAATTAAAGACCTGTAGCTCAATTTCCGCCAGTTAACCCGTTAATGAGCTTGGGCGTCACGTGACCTGGTGACGTCAGACAGGCGACCGTCTCCTGCGGGCAGCTGTCTGAGCTATATATTAAGCTGTGGATTTGCGATTACTTCATGGCGTATATCGCTGTATAATTAATCGAAAACGATTCGAAACCATGGAGGAATATGCCAGGTCGATTTGTAAACACATACTGGTATGTTATTTATTATCTATGTCGGACGTTATATATAGGCCCCCTATGCACAGAATGAATAAATATTTAGACAATGATCGAAATAATTTGTTAATCCAGGCTGTATTATTGTATTGTATTATATTGCAACCACTCGCCTGATTTCAATAGTTCATTGAGTAAATGTCGACAGTATGATAACAATAGTATTATACTAGGTGAGAAATATTTAATAGGACAGGATTAGGCTTGTGGAGATGGTTGGATTAATTAACAAGGTGGGCTTCAAGGCACGGTGAGGTTCCTGGTTCAGTAGGTCATACCCGCTGGGAATGAATATACACTGCTTATTTATTTATTTATTTATTTATGTCATTGACTTGAGAACGATACCTGTATCAAAACGTCGTCCCGAATAAACTAGAAGTTGTTATCCATAAGTAATTTGTTTATTTATCTACTTCCGAACTTCTAAATGCCACTAAAAGAAATCTCTCTCAGTATGTAATTCATACTAAATTGCTACCTGTCATTAGCGAGCTCTCGCGTCTGTGACGTCACAGATTGGCGGCCTCGCTTTCATTCCACAAATATGCAAATCTGACTGGGAGCTAAATGGAGCTGCCAAAAAGGCTCAAATACACCCACAGGGGACAAGGACAAATTTCTTAATTAAGTACTAAGTTAAAACTCTTCTGACACATATTCCAGAAAAAACAAAATATTGATAAAAATCCTTTAATGGCTTGAATGCTGAAGTTCAAAATTGAACACGGAAGTTAACAATTTGAATATGGAAGTTAACAATTTGAACACAATTACGCGTTCAATAAGTGTTACAATTTAAGCGTTCAATAAACATTCCCAACTGGACTCGGTAGCCGAGTTGGTAGAGCAGTGGGACGGTATCCCATAAGTTGTAAGTTCAATTCTCACCCAAGCCAGTATTTTCTGATGAAATAATGTTCTCAGAGATCAGTATGATATATTATGAGTTGTCCACGCGGCAAAGATTTATATATTTTTTTGCCATTGGAAATTTCCCCCATGTGTGAACAATGGTAAAATATCAATTTTGTTGTGTGTTTTTTTGCGCATAAACTGTGGTTTATATTATCATTTTTCCTGGCTGTATCGCCCTTTGAGTCATCACCGAATAATCAATAAGCAAATCTCCATACAAATGATACCCGTACTTACCAATGTGTCACTGCACTTCCTGTCTCCACAACATATATATATATTGCAGTCATTGTAGTCCAATCAAATGAAAAACATTCAACGTGAACAGTCTGTTTGTTGAGTTTTGGTAGGGGAGTTATCGCACACTGCTGTCACAGATCTCTTTCTGACCCGAAGATTCACTAAAAGACTATCAACGGTTGTGCAAGATATACTTAAAATCAAGGTACGTAGTAGCTCTTTTTATCGAGAAATCTTACATCTGACATGACTTTTATAATTTAATTGAAACAAGTGGTCAAGTTTTCAGAATTGGGGACCAGTAATCACTCATGATGGCGTTCAGCATATATCTTCTTCAAAGCGATCCTGACGTCATACAGTTATTAAGTTTGCCTAATGAACTATTAAAAAAATAATACCTCTTAAACCGAATCACTTTTTCAAGTTGCTTAATCATATTTTAACCATTGGTGAATTTCCATCTTTTTGGTCGTCTTCGACGATTACACCACTTGATAAAAAATGCGGATGAGTCAATCCGGATAATTACTGTGCCATTGCATTAAGCCCAACCCTTGGGAAATTATACACAATAATATTAAACAATAGACTACTTGACCACCTGGATAATAACGAATGTTTGAGTCCGAATCAAGGTTGTTTTCTGACTGATCATAGAACGACAAATAATTTATTTATTGTCAAATCAATTATTGACACATACCTTGATAGAAATAAAAAGCAACTGTTTGTAGCCTTATAGATTTTCGAAAAGCTTTTAACATGGTGGATCAATCGATTATTTTGAAAAAGTTCACACTGCTTAGAGTAACAGGCAATATACTCCCATTTCAATTTCAAAAATACAATTTACCAAGTGTCTGCAACTAATGGACAGTTTTCTACACTTTCTCCTACCAGATGAACCAGACAAGGTTGTAATTTATCTCCCACTTTGTCTAATATGTTCATTGACGACATTGCTCATTATCTAGAAAATGATCTGTGCAAAGCACCTCGTCTGAATCACACTAATATAACCCAGATGCGCTAGTTATTTTCCAACAAACAGAACATTACAGCATTCATTGAAATGTGTTTACAACTTTTCCTCTACAAAATCTGCCGATTAATGTTGAAAAATCAAAGGTTATGATTTTTAGCAAACAATATTCAAATACATCTATACAAAGTTTCGAATTTGGTAGTCAATCACTACTGCGAAAATATAAGTACTTACAAGTTTTAACCATTAGCGACAGGGGAAATTTCAACAACGGCCTATTAGAGCTAAAGACTAAATAACTTATAGCCATAAATAGTTTATTTCATTCTATATTTAAACATAACCCCTGACCAAGTTATGTATGAATCTGTTTAAAGTGTTAATTCAACTAATTTTAGTCTATAGTGGTGAAATTTGGGGGCTTATATGATAAATACTAGTGCTGGATGGGCCAGTCCCGTGCGACTCTCGAACCCGCACCCTCAGATGTTGACACCAAATCGCCAACAGTAAATACAAGCGCTTTAGACCACTCGGCCACTTCAGCTTTCACTGGTCGAGTGGTCCATGCAGAGCGCTTGCATTTACTGATGGCGATTTGGTGCCAAACTCTGAGGGCGCGGGTTCGAGTCTCGCACGGGACTAGCCCATCCAGCTCTATAGTATGTGTGCTTTACCAAGAAAGTGTCATCCTAAATATAATTGGATATAAATGTTTAACTACTTTCTAAATGGCATTAGTATATATCGATATAAATTTAAATAAAATTTGGTTATTTTGTCCGTACGATAAAACGTATCATTAAAGAGGTGATGGGAAACGATGCCGCCATACTGACAAGAAGTCATATGACCCCACAGACAAATGTACGTACTGCATATTTAAAAAAAAAAAACCATCGCAAGAGGTTAGAAGGAAGTAATTATCTCTCGCAATGTCAAATGACATGATTTCATCAGAACAACTCTACTATAATTACTATACCAATAATTCCCGGATATTATATTTCATCAAAAAAGCTCAGTGGTCATTTAGACGGGATGAGATTATGGTGTTGTCCTGTACCAATTTCAATGATACAGGGCCGACCGGGGGTGCCCGATTTGACTAGTTCCGTGTTGAAGACAATACTGGAATTCAACTGGTCGTAAATATTGCCAGCGCGCGTTAATTACGAGGAGAAATTGCGTGAAATTTGCAAACAATATTTTGGATTCACTCACCGATATTCAACCACCAGCCGTTTATCTGAATATCAGCCAATCGTGGGCTTGCCAGTTTCATAGTCCGATACATTTGGGGAACGAAGATTGCCCGACAGTCTGAATCAGTGGATTAGTCCTTTTTTACCAAGAACCGAAAGTGATTACAGCCAGACTTTTATTGTACTTGTGCATGTGGACATCGAAAAATTCATGTGGACATCGAAACACAAGGGTTTATGCAGAATTACAGAAATAAATTTTTGCTTTAACTAACGTGACACATGAGGAAGTTTTTTCGAATGTTACTCCTCCGCATTTCGGAAGCACTGTTGTAACTTTATCCATTAACTTTGCTGAATACAAATATATTATTTTATTGCATATCACTTTTACGGGTGAGGAAAGTCCTTATAATCCACTGCTAAATAAATAATATGGCTTTATAGGAGCTCAAAAATTAATGGTCCACACCTGAGTTATGATGTGCCATGGAAATAATAGTCTTCTTTAATAAAATGACCCTTTCCTGCCAAGGGAGACTATGTTTTTCGCCTAAAATGGAAATAAACGAAAATTAGGTTGACTGCATGTACAGGTTAATCTGACCTTTTCTCCGCAACAAGAAATAACCAATAAATGTTTGCGCTCTCGTTACTTAGCATTCGATATACTCGTTTCGCAATTTACACATGGGGTGTGCGTATTTGGTGAAATGCGAAACAAGACTATAAAACGAGAATTGACGTATTTCTCAAGCTGCTGGAGATAAGACCAGGAGCGACAAGAGTATTTTATGTGATGGACTATTATTCCTAGAGGACGAACCATTATTTCTATATGCCGGCGAATCCTGCCCGGGGGAGCTATCATTCCTTGATGTCGAACAATCGCACACTCGTTTTCAAAAGCTCGTTTCGCAAGATACAGTGAACCAACGCAGATATCATGTGTTATGTGTTGGCATCAGAAACTTGTTGGTCCTCTTTGTTGTGACATTAGTGTTTGATATGTACACAGTTAACCGTTAATGTGACAAATAAGACAATTAGAAAACGCAACAACACCTACTGATGGCAGAATGATCGAAAATGCGTCATTAGTGGTTGATTCGACATGCAGATTCGCCAGCTAATCAACAATAACGATTGACTATTCATGCTTGCAGAGCACAAATGACATAACTGTGACATTAGATGGCGATCTGACAGCTCCTAATGACATAATTGTTCCGATTGCGATAATTGTGTCATTAGATTCCTGAGATAGTCTGTATCTCAATGGCGCTTTTATTGTAGATGATCATTTGGACAGATTGGCTTGAATGACCACACCGCGCATAGAACCTTGACTAGAATTACCACACGACCCCTATCACCGGTTTATATCCATCAATTTTCATCAATACCCTCCTATTAGTACTTCACCCTATTATTCTGAGACTGTATCCACTTATATATAATCGAGCTGTTTTATTCGATTTTCAGAGACCAGGAAGTATATTTGGGCTTTTTTAAAGGTAACATTTACTTAATATTTTTACTATTTATTTCAGACATTGCTCATCAGGTGTGCTCAGCTGGCATCGGTATGGATATAACGACAGCAGAGTTTAGACGCAGTTCGATACATGTATTTAGTAGAACAATGTATTTGACGCCTAGCACCAGCATGAGGGAAGAAAATGAAACCGCCAACCACACGGAGGCTGTATTGAGGGATCTAAATTACCAGTCAGTTTGCCGGCATGCTCCCGTGATTGGGTATCTGATCCTGCTCATGGTCATTGGAGTCCCGGGAAACTCGGTCACGTGCTACATATATATGAAGAAAATGAAAAAGACAACGACAAATCGATTCATACTTTGGCTAGCCGTTCTGGACTTGTTTGCTTGTGTTATCATAATACCTTTTGAAATTTGTGATATGCTCCTGGAATACCTATTCGATCACCATGCTATTTGTAAAATATTCCGTTTCATCGTTTATTTGATACCATTTACGTCCGTCATAACTGTGGTGTCCATCGCAATTGACAGACACTACAAAATCTGTAAACCTCTAACGCAATCGCCTACCAGAAAATATCGTTATTTTATAGTAGGATCTGCCATTATTGCTAGTGTTGTATCGAGTCCTAGTTTAGTTTTCTGCGGAACAGCGGAGATCGAAACGTCATATCCAGACATTGTGGGACATTCTTGTACGATTACACAGAGTTTTCAAAACTCAGCTTTCATCGTGACATACAATGGATTTCTTCTGCTTTGTAACGTCGTTGGTATGGTGTTTCTCTCAATTTTGTATACTTGTATTGGGCTTCAAGTTTGGAAACGGAGCCGAAAGACAACAAACGTCGAGGGAAGATCAAAGGCCGCCGACAAAGACAACAAGAATGTGAACAGTATTCACAGGGCAACTATTACATGTGTTGCGATATCAATCGTGTTCGTTATTGCGTTCTTGCCTACAACAATATTGCACATAATACGTGCTGCCAAGAAAGGATTTAAAAATGAACTGTCGGATGCTTCGTATGTCGCCTATAGCTTGTTCATGTGCAGTTATTATCTCACAAACGTAATGAACCCAGTGCTTTATGGATTCATTAACCCAGTATTTCGCAGGGAATGCATTTTAGTGATAAAGTGTAGAGACCATTTCGGGAACTCCAATGCATCGGCGAGTACTTTCAGGAACTGAACACTCAACGTGACCAAAGCCTGTCCAAAGAATAAAGTTTTGCCTGGTCAACCTTAGCAACGTTTGTGAAGTTAGAGAGCAGGTCAGAGTTAGGCTGAAACTGTACACAAATGCTACCTTGTTTAAGAAACAGAAACATTTGTATTCGTTTGACGTGTTTCACATGAGAATTTTTTTTCTGAACATCTCATTAATGTGGTTCAATAAATGCATCATTTTCTTTGTACATTTGAGTGCAAAAGGTCTGAAAACCAGTATTCGGCTGATTTTTTTTGTATATGTTGGGGACGTTTATCATTAATAAACGTCTTATACTTAATATTCTTCCCATGCAGGCTGCATGAATCACATTCTACATTGTATCGAAGAAATTATTCAATTAAGATTCGCCTATATCATTTAATGTTGTGGCGTTCGTTGGAATATCTTCTCAATTTCGTAGTTACTGAATATTGGGATAGACGTCATACCAAAACAGTTATTTCTTATGTGTTTCTATTATACTTTATCTTAATTTATATTGCTTTGTTAGTTATAATAAGCCAATCTTGTACAAATATGGAAAAGGTAAGACAAATCTTTCGT
This sequence comes from Hanleya hanleyi, assembly GCA_036873755.1. Classification (NCBI taxonomy): domain Eukaryota; kingdom Metazoa; phylum Mollusca; class Polyplacophora; order Lepidopleurida; family Hanleyidae; genus Hanleya; species Hanleya hanleyi. The sequence continues at coordinate 163,128 of JAVTVY010042744.1, read as the reverse complement.
CTCGTGCAAATATCGATGCGCTGGTGAGTGTGTTTCTGTAAAGGAGTCAAAGCTTTAGATCTAAAATGCAGTCTGCCTGTATATTTTAGTGAAAATAAAGGAATGTAACCTCATGAAGTTTGAACCGTTTGTTTGATGTTGAAAACTATATCTTATGCAAATTACAGCTGTCCCTTTTCAACGTTAACCCTACCTGGCCTGGGGGGGGGGGAGCGGAAAGTGCCCCCCTAGTGTGAACTTTTCTCTGCTGCTCCGAAACGACAAAACCGAGGAGGCTGAAACTTGGTGACTTTTAAGCTTATCTTATTGGGGTCATTTTGGGTCTATTTTCATATACCCTCAGGCAGAGGATCATGGGTAAATTCAAAATGGTGGCCATGTGATATCCGCGAAAGTCGTGTTTTCCAATCTTTTCGCTCCATTTCTTCACATTTTCCTTGCCTAAAAGGCCTTGAACGTATATTATTTATGCAAAACTAATTATTTCCTATTTTATTGAAAAATGGCTTCCGGGAAGATGACGTCACTGTGACGTCATCATGGCGGCCATGTTGGATTTTTTCACATTTCCCGGTAGAGCTTGAACCCAAGATAATGTGTGGCAAGTTTCAGCGCTCTAGCCTTAGTGGTAGAGAAAATATATAGGAGGGGGCACTTTCCACCCCCCCCCCTACCCCCCGCCCAGGCTGCGATACACCCCAAATCGCCCAGGCCAGATAGGGTTAAAGCGTTAACTCAACGATACACTTGTGCCTGAACTTCTCCAAGTAAAACAAAATAAGCTATACAGCAAGATTTCTGTTTCCACACCAGTCTACGTACCGATGTGACTGAATGGTTCACGCTCGGCAAAGTATAAGTGAAGCTTAAATAAGAAAAACTCCCCCATATACGAGTTTAATTCTTCAATTCTGTACAAAATTCTGTTTCGTACAAAACAATACCCAAGTTTAAAAGTTAATAGTGATGTAATATCATGGCAGATATGGTCATATTGAAATCATTAATTTCGTTTTGTTTCAAGTTGTCATATGTTAGATATATTAAAATATCCATGCCAAAATGTATACGAAAAAGTCAAAAAGAAGCGAAAGCCGAATTTCAAACGCCAGTCAACGCTGTTTTATCTGCCTTTGACTCTGAACGTTAACTAGATATTAGTTTGCTAATTTTTATCAGTGAAATAGCTTGTTTGTGCAGATTCACCTCACTACTCAAGGGCTGAACATTTTGTAGGACTGCCAAAGTCTACATTTTGGAATCATATAGTGAAGAGAATTTTATATTATATATACATATCCACAGTTGAAGATACTCGATCTAATATACACTCACGACATTTCGCACATCGTTATAGAATTGTCAGTTTATATATTATCAATGGATAGGCCATGTTCATCTGCATAGTTTGCTCATATAAACGAAGTGCGAGAATACAGTGCCAGCATTATCCTGTTGTTTTCATTAGAATGTAAGGATATAAATGGTCTTTCGTGTATGTGACTCTTTAACTTCACTAAGTTATAGTGTTCAAACTGAGAGGGACTTCCATGTGATCTCTTACCCCTGAATGGATCTACAGCACATATGCAAGCAGACACAGTTCGATGTTTAGTGGAAAATATTAGCGTACACCTACCATCAGTATAGGGAATGTCAATTATGTAAATTTCAACCACAAGGAAACAGCAATGAAGGAGTTAAATTATCAGTTGGTTTGTCAGCTGTCTCCGGCGATTGGCTATCTCATCCTGCTCAGAGTTATCGTATTTCTGGGAAACTCGGTCACGTGCTACATATGTTAGAAACAGCAAATCAATTCATACACTTTAGATATAAGTACTTGTGTTCCTAGAATATTTATTGAAATTCGATTTGTGAAATACCTATACGATCTACCTTCTACTTATAAACTATTCCGTTTTATTATTTATTTGACCGTGATTAAATCGTTTGTCAATTTTAAGTCAGTTGCAGTGGGAAAACACCACAACGGACCAGGAAATATCGTTCTTTCATGGTATGCCCATCATATTAGGAATTTCTGCGGCTAGTCCTTCTTTAGAACAGCCTAAGTAGTATATAAAATACCGCACAAGCTACATTTGGACGAGTGCGCAGGTGTTTTTGCGCAGGTTTGACGTCACTTTGGGGAGGTCATGGGGAGGGGTGCACAGGAGTGTTCTGCGCAAGTATGACGTCACTTCCGGTCTGCGTGAATCGGGCCTGACCTTGGGGCATGTATTCATTCACGGTGATGCGGTCTGGCGGTGATGCGGTCTGCCTCCGCGGACAGAAAGTAGTCCCAAGTACGTGGGTTTTCGTGAGAATGTTCGGCAATCTTCAGGGGCGAGAGGGGCCCCTAGTGGACTGATTGTGTCGAGTCAGGTGTCGAAGTGAAACGCTCCTCGAGGGCGATCAAGTCATGGGTGGGTGCATGTAAAATTGGGATTTGTCCCGAAAATATAAAAAGCGGAACACGGACTTTACCCCTACAATAGGGGGAAAACTCATATCAACCCTATTCCAAAGGGCTAATATCGGCCCCTGGCTTATCGGGGCCTGCTGAGAGAGGTAGGGTGGGTGCATGTAAATTTAGAATTTGTCCCCGAAAATATAAAAAGCGGAACACGGACTTTACCCATACAATAGAGGAAAACCCCTATCAACCCTATCCCAAAGGGCGAAAATCGATCTCCGGGCTTATCGAAGTCTGCCTATCAGGTCATGGGTGGGTGCATGTAAAATGAGGATTTGTCCCCGAAAATATAAAAAGCGGAACACGGACTTTACCCCTACAATAGGGGAAAACTGCTTTCAACCCTATCCAAAAGGGTGAATATCGGTTCCCAGAGCTTATCGGCGCCTGCTGAGAGAGGCAGGGTGGGTGTATGTAAATTGAGGATTTGTCCCCCGAAAATATAAAAAGCGGGACATACAATAGGGGAAAACTTCTATCAACCTTGTCTAGTGGGGGCTAATATCGGTCTCCGTGCTTATCGGGGCCTACCAATCAAGTCATGGGTGGGTGCATGTAAAATTAGGGTACTCATCTTACATCCGGGGTTTTTCCATGTAGGTTACTGCGCAGGTCACGGGGCTTGGTGGGTCTGCGCAAGTGTGTGACGTCACTTCCGGTTTTCAGAATGACCCAAAAAACTACCTCCGAACACAGAAGAGTTCCAATTTTTTCTTAGACCTTAGACGTATGGAATGCATGTAATAGAACATCCGGGACCTCTTCAACATCCGGGAGTTCAACATCCGGGCACTCTTCAACATCCGGGGTTTCCCCGGCCCGGCCCGACCGCACGCCTACGCGGGTTATCCGGGCGAGCGCGCGCGCGCGGGTTATCCAGCCGCACACCTGCGCGGCATCACCGGAAGTGTGCAAGGGCATTATATCACATCGGGGTATATATTTCATCCAAGTATAGCGGATAGCGGTTGTCGTGAATAACAACAAGTTCAGCAATGTTTATACAGATTATTATCCCCAATGTTACATCATACTCAGGCTGGGGGAGCCGCCCTGGGTATGTTTAGTATGTTCACGGCAAAACAAATTGAAATATCAAACACCATGTGTTATTATTTAACGCACCGTCACATTAGGTACAAGTGTTTACTGAGCTCGAGTCAACGATCAGCATGTAGACATAGAGAGTATATACGGCATGTTATGCTATTCATCAGTGTAAGGGTGACGCATTCAGCCGATGGGGGGTGGTCGGTCAGCTTGGTAACGAAAAACGTGTACCCATTGTGTGTTGGGGCGTTGACGTTGTGCCCATCTCAAGGGATCCACGGTGTCCAGTTTCTCCAGCATCGTCTCTAGCGATGCCCGGTTAATGATGGTGAACGGCTGGTCAAACACATGGCTGTTATTACTGGCATAATAATACCGTAAGTGGTCCGTCTCTTTGTGATGTAAGATGTACCCGAAAGCGACATTCAATTTGAAGACCGTAGCTTGGTCATTGTAGATGGCTTCCACGTAGCTGCGTAGACGGGCGAGGTCGGTCAGTGGGAAATTGTAGATATCTTGAATAGGGCGATGACGGTGGAAACAGTGCCGTATCATGGGCCATTGGGCGCCGATAGATGTCACTCACTGGATGGGCGTCCTGTAACAGATCGCTAGGAACAACACTGCATCTTCCAGAAAATGTTCGATGACCTCAGGCGTCTGACTGGCAAAAGTAATGCTAGGGACTGGCTGGATATCTAGGCTCTTTTGAACTGTGGGTATATGCGGGCTCTCTGTGATCGCATCACCAGTGGCATTCGTCTCCCCGGGCTCATCTTCACTGGGTCTGACCCTCCTGGGTGCCTCTTTAGTGGGAAGTTCTCGCCCAAACCGTAGAGACGGGGTATGAATCAAACGTTGGTGCTGTCTTAACTGACTGGGTCGTTTGAAGAGTTGACCACAATCGTGGAATGAGCGTTCGTGGCGCAGTAAATGATCCTCCCGATTGAATGACCGCGCGCAGGTTATACAAGTATACCGTGCATCGTTGTGGGTGGAGGCCTCGTGGCGTCGTAAATTATCTAGACGAGTAAACTGCTTCTGGCAAGTTGTGCAAGTGAACATCTTGGTGGTTGACAGAGTGTAGGATGAAACGGTCGGGCCGCTTCCCTTTTATAGCACGCTTGCTGGTGATCTATTTTTAGCATACTCGGTTCATTTACCTCCAGCTCGAGGACCGATATGTACTGGTGTACGACTGAGCCGCATTGCGCGCGCGCGTGTGTGTGTGTGTGTGCGCGCAGTGGATTTTACATCCGGGACCTTGTCAATATCCGGGTTTCTCAGGGTTTTTCCCGTCGTTCCTCCGTCTTCCATCCGGGTACTGTGGTTTTACATTCGGGTCCTCATCTTACATCCGGGTTTTTCCATGTTTACTGTCACGTGACCGGAAATGACCTTTAATCGCTGACATGATGTAAAGCTAAATTGACTCTTCTGACCATTAATAGGCTAAATTGGTTCTTATTGACCTACTTCCGACAGGGGGCGCCACCTGTTTTGTAACAGCTTCCGGTTCCGGTAACGCGACCGGAAGTGGCCTTTGATCCCTGCGTACCATTAACTGACCTTTGACCCCTGCGCGCAAAAATTTCGGGTCCTCAGTGTGCGCGCGAATGACGTCACATCCGCATGTAAACTTCACGCCATAGCATTATAGTACGGGGGCCGAGTCTGTGTACATCCGGTTCCTCAGTGTGCGCGCGAATGAGGTCACTATGACGTCACATCCGCATGTAAACACACCCATAGCGGTTCCTCTAGCGTGGATGTGCTGTGATGGAGGGGATAATAAAAGGATTGACCTGTAATTTTTGTTGTTGTTGTTGTTGTTGCTCTCTATTTGGACTAACCAGTCAGAATAGAACGTATCACGGACTACACTCCGTAGAGCTACGTATAGGCGCCCATGTGTGACATGGTCTATAAAACACGTCCCTCTGGACCCCACACCCCCATTCCTACGGTTGCAGAGCCATGACGGACACCCATCCCTATGCGACTCGCATTTTACAGCATGCGACCGTGGTTAATTCACTCACGGGTTACCGAGCAGTGGTTCGGTCCAAGTTTGCAAATGGCGACGACAACGAGGGGCGACGTCAGATCCTGAAAGAGTTCACAGAAGCGGTTCTCGACAGAGTGGACTCGATGGAGAGGTGTGCTATCACTACTGGACTATGACAGCCATCCTTAATGCCCGGACTATGGACCAAGAGCGCTCACGCCGGAACCAGCGACGGCTCGTTGGCCTCACAATGGTCTTTGCCATATTGACTCTGACGCCGTGGCAATGACAGCGACAGAAAAAGAACGGCTCTTCGGAGCCTCCACAGATGCGCTTATGTGCAACCGATATATACGAAGGTCAGTCACAGTGTGCGTCATTCATCGTTCGTCATTGGGTCAACCATGTCACCGAGGGACCTGACCATCAATACGAGAGACAGTCACTGTGTGTGTCATTCACCGTTCGTCATTGGGTCAACCATGTCACCAGTCATCCTGCCCCTTTCACCCCGGGTGGGGTTACACGTCTATGAGGATAAAGTCACCATCGTTGAAGAGCGTGGAGATGTTTGCTGGTCGCGCGCTGAGACCGTATCGAATACGGTTACGCTACACCGTGACGGCTGGACCAAATTTAAACGGGTGTTGAGCGGTGAGCTCGACATAAACCTCATCCACATAGACAATGCCATCTACGTACACCGTGGACCCTTCTTCCCACGCATGGGCCGTTACCAAGACCCTACGCGAGGCTTCACCCTAGACCCCGATCTGTGGACAGCCTTCGAGAAAGTGGCTCCTATTGTGGACCAGCTGTTTACGCCAGACGAGCGGTCAGCTGTTCAGTTGGAGTGGACTCGTGCCCTGAGTGAACCGGCGGCAGAACCCAATGAACAAATTACCAAACAACCGGAGGCAGACGACGATGCCATTGGTTATCCTGCTAGACTGTCAGCCCAGTGACTTGACCACCCGATCCTTTGATCTCACGTCATAAACTTTTCCTCCCTATAAATATGAGACAGTCAAATCTGGTACCATTCACGTACTCACCATGACGGAGCATATAATACGGGAGTATCATGGAGAAGGTGGGAGACATCTGTGATGCGCACCCTATACAACCGTACCCGTCTAACATTCGTCTGTCCCGGGAGGGCTAGACCAAATTCAAACGAGTGTTGTCTGGCGAACTGGACGGCGACCTCATCCTCTTGTGTCACGATGTGTACATCCGACGCGGCTCCTTCTTTGCTCAATTGGCTCGGTTAGATGGAGGTACAGTCCATTTTACCCTTCACCCTGTTCTGTGGTCTGCATTGAAAGATGCCGTGGCAGATGTGGATCAAGTGCTTACGGAAGAAGAGCGGTCATCAGACGAGTTGGACAATGTGCTGGTAGAAGCCAACGAAGAAAATCAGAAAGAAACTCCGGCCCAAGATATACCCGTTGTAAATAAACGATAGAGCCAGTCCATCATCATTTGTCACCATGAAGAGCTGGGAGAAGGTGTTGGATAACTTATACTACAGTCCCGACAGTCCGGCGGCCTATAGTCCATTGTCGGCTCTCTATCGAGCTGTCAAACCCCAGGGGATGCAACGTGCCCAAATCCGAGATTGGTTAAGAAACAGGACACCTATACCTTACATCGAGCTGCCCGACGCCATTTTCTATGGAACCGGGTCATCGTGGGAGGACTAGATGCCCAATGGCAAGCGGATTTGGTCGATATGAGCGCCTTTGCCAAACACAACGATGGGAATCGGTATATCTTGATGTGCATCGATATTCTGTCGAAATATGCGTGGGTGGTACCCATCCTGACGAAAACGGGGGCGAATCTCATAGCGGCGTTCAAGGACATCTTCAAGACCGGGCGCAAACCCTTGTATTCGCAAACCGACGAAGGCACGGAATTCCTCAACAGGCCGTTCCAACAGTTTCTGAAAGCCCAGAAAGTGTTTTCCTTCCATACGTACAACGAGACCAAGGCTTCCGTTGTGGAAAGGTTCAACAGGACACTCAAAGGCCGCATGTATAACTATTTCACCTATAAGAATACAAGGCGGTACATCGATGTTCTCCAGAAACTTTTGAGTGATTACAATCGAGCCTACCACCGGAGTATAGAGAGAACCCCCATTACCGTCACCCAACGCAATGAAGCCCAAGTTCGGCGTGTCTTGTACCCCAGGCAATCGCAGCGAACGCCGAAGGAGGTGTTCACGGTCGAGGACCCTGTACGGATCAGTAAAGTCAAAGGTCAATTTGAGAAAAGTTACTTGCCCAACTGGAGCGATGAGCACTTCCTGATTTAAACAGCGCCTACCCCGACAGCAGCGAGTCTATGAACGGGAAGATCTTCAAGGCGAACCGTTGCTAGGGACGTTTACGAGACGGAATTACAGCCTGTCGTAAAAACAAAGCATTTTGAAAACGGAACGTCGACGTGGCAAACTGTTTCATTTCGTCAAATGGCAAGGCTGGCTCAGTTCCTTGAATTCCTGGGTCGCGGCCAACCAGGTGAAACGACTATAAAATCAGACACCACTACCATCCTTCATTCCACGTTCGACCATGAACACGGTGCTATGGACAAACAGCAGCTGCCTCTGAACACAGCGTCTCCCAAAACGCGCAAAGCGCAAGTGGGCTTTGTGGTGATATTGCTAACCCTGGTGAGTGTGTTGTACGGAGGTGTGTTTAACGAAGTAGCCTATCTCAGCACTCTACTTAACCAACCTAGAACTCCAGCTGTGAGTGGCAGTCAAACCAGTCTACAGACCTTCTCTACACCAGTCAACCCCGTGATCGAAACGAGCACAGTCATCACCACCACACCACGTGTACAAGCCACATCGAGCTCCACACCAAGTATACAGTCTATATCGAGCTCTACACCAAGTACACCCACTACGTCTGAAAACCCTCCGGAGTTCATCACTCGCATTCAACGCCCATAGACAACGTCTACCGACGTTGCTGTTGTACCCACCACCACCCCAGTTCACTCGTACCAAATTTACAAGTGCGGGTTACCAAGACAGCGGGTACATCTTCAACCATGGACCCCCGGTGGCAACATCCCTTCACTGGCGTCATCGGAGGGCCGACGTGCTCCGGCAAGACGCACTTCGTCAGGAAGCTCCTCCAACACGCCGACAGCATGATTACCCCACCCATTGCCCGGGTCCTGTGGTGTTACGGAGAATGGCAAGCGGCGTATGCAGCAATGCCCCACATCACGTTCGTGGAAAGCCTACCCAAACTGGCCGATTTGGAACCGGACACCTTGGTGGTTCTGGATGTTCTCATGGCGGAGACGGATGCGCGGGTCACCCAAGTCTTTACCAAAGGCAGTCATCATCGTCGGTTGAGTATCATCTACATCGTACAGAATCTCTTCAATAAGAACAAAGAGCACAGTAACATCCGTTTGAATGCTCAGTATGTGGTGGTCTTCAAAAACCCCAGAAACGCATAACAAATTATACACCTGGCGAGACAGATGTACCCCGGCCGCATCCAGTTTGCGTTGGAAGCCTTTAAAGATGCGACAACCCCTCAGCACGGGTATATGCTCTTCGACCTCAAGCATGCCACCCCCGACCACCTTCGATTACGGACCGGTATCTTTCCCGGAGACACCCACCACGTGTACATACAAAATTAATGTAAACACACTCACAGTGGCTCCCCCAGCTGGGGTGTGTGTTTGATGATGGGGATAACACAACATCATGGTTGACTTTGTCTCTTCAATATTCAGGAGGGAGCCCGCAAAAGGATAAAAATGACAGGGTTGTGAGTTCTAGCATTAGTTGTACATGATGTCTGCGAGAGTACGGAAGCACGCCAGACGCTCCACGTATTGAAGACGGCCCCACCCGAGTTGGTCCCAACCATTGTACGGGGTGCGGACCCTGACCTTGTACGCTGTCTGTGCGAGGTCGGTTACGAACTGTTAAAAGGCAACGTACCACTGACTCCGACTCATAGGACTAAGTTGGTCTAGCACAAGACAGGTCTGAGAACCCTAGTCCAGAAGCGATTCTCTCAAACACAAAAGAAAAAGGTGTTACAGAAAGGCGGCTTTCTCGGGGCCATCTTAGCACCGCTTCCGTGTTGGGTCCGGTATTGGATGGACTCTTCGGCCGACAGTGAACCACACGAAAAAATGGTCCTCGTCGAACCACGGTTCCTTCTAAACCTCCAATCGCCCTACCCTGTCCCACCTACGGTGAAGACGATAAACACCCTCGATGAAGAGATGCAACAGATCTTACAAAGACCGGGGTTAAGCGATAGTGAGAAAGTACAACGGTACAATGAGACGCTTCAACGGACCATGACGTTCATGGATCAATACAAAACCCTCTCTACCCCAGCACCACCACCACCACCACCGACCTCAGCACCGCTCCAACAGCCGCCATTACCAGGGGTGCCACCCACAGCCCCACAGTGGGTCGAAGACGAAGTGCTGAAGAGAAAGCTGGCCTGGTATTACAACGGATGAAACCGAATCCTAACAGAATCCTTGGAATGATAAAGGTGAACTACTGGTATAGAATCAGGTGGTCCCCGGTACCCACATGACAGATTTAGTGAATGACCTGATGCGTCAACGCAGGTCGCACACGGATCCTCGAGGATGGGAGGTCTTTGCTCAAGGCTTGAAAGACATGCATGTACCACAGGAATTGGTGCGGAACCCCCAGCGCTGGGCCTGGATGCAGCGTGATTCACCGATGCACGCACAACGACTCTCACCACCTTCTTGGGAAGCCGAGTGGGAACCGGAGTCACCCCCCAAAACACCACAACGGCGGTCACCTGCTTTTTCACCCCTTTTACCACGGCACCCCCTGAAACTACGTCCATCAAGATCTATGACACGTAGCAAGATCACGACGATTAGCGCCCAAGGGCTGGGACACCTATTAAAACCAACAGCAGCAGCAGGAATGCTCAGTCGCCATGTTTTACCTCAACCTACCCAGTAATAGTTCGCTCGATGTGTTTCCTGACAACACTTTGGCCAAGTACGTAACCCAGTTACCGTAACCGTTGCATTTATCTGGACGATGGGAATGTAGACTCGTGGATATCCAATACCCTTACTCGTGGTACAACGTGCGAACCAATGAAGTGTGGTACGAGGTGACCTACGAAGGGAAAGACACCCGACTCACCCTCCCCGAAGGCCAATACGATACCCCCAAGGATTTCATACAGGGGCTGACAATACTGTTGCATTATAAGGCTCTACGGAAGGTCACGAATACTTCAAAACCCATAAAAACCTTTCCTTTCAAGAATCACGTGGACTTCGATTACAACGCACACAACGACGAAGCACAGATCATACTCACCGCCAACGTGAGTGTCGTACCGAGTCCTATCCCACAGCAAATGCTGGGTCTCGCTCACCCGACCTACACGGGTCCATCCGAGGACCGTGGCCAGATCCCGATCGATATGAAGTTGGGGATGTACGGACTCTACGTCTACTCGGACGTGGTAGACAACCACATCGTGGGCGATATCAACACAACTCTGTTACGGGTGGTGCCCATTAAAAAGAAGTATGGAGATCAAGTCACCCACAGTTTCACCCACATACTCTACCTACCCGTAAGACAAACCGACATCAACACTACCACGGTGGATATAAGAGATGACACGAGACGACCGGTCGCATTCCAACGAGGGAAAGTGGTGCTGATACTTCGTTTCCGATAAGCACGTTCTCCCCACTTTGTATAATGAAAGTACATTACGAGTGCGATGCACGCAGCTATATGGACTATTATGCCCAACAGGCCGGGGGAGGCTTTCCGGTCTTTAGCGGTGCACGCATGCAACGAGGACATGGGCTGGGGAACATACTCGGGAGCATCGCCAAAACGTTCTTACCCTTGGTGACGCGTGGGGTAAAAGCTATCGGCAAACAAGCGGTACGCAGTGGACTGCAAGTGGCCGGTGATGTCTTGGGGGTACGGCACCCAAAGAAGCACTGAAATGCTGAGCTAAAGAAGCAGGAGGCGTGTTGGTCGCCAAAATACAACGCACCGTAGGGATTAAAAGACCGGCACCACCGAGACCATGCACCAGTCGACGACCGACCCAGCGACGACGCACATCGAAGACCCAGGATATCTTTTCTTAAAACATGTCCTTAATCCACGCAGAGTCCTGCCCCTCCACCTACAGTGAATTTGATTTGTGGACCGTCTCGCCCACACAGACCAGTACCGAACAAGGATTATGGATGGAGCATCTCTTGCTCTCCAGCATCAACGAAACAGGGCCCATCGAGCTCATCATCAGTAATGCGGATACGGCCTATGTGGGTTTAGCCCATACGTTCTTGTATGTAAAAGCCAAGGTCGTCAATGGGGATGGCTCCAGAATCATCGACAATGCCACGGTGGGCATGACGAATCTCTGGCTGCACTCTATGTTTCAACAGGTGGATATTTTTCTCAGCGACAAACTCATCAATGACTCGACCAACACGGACCCCTATCAAGCCTACATCGAGACGCTGTTGTCGTATGGACGAGAGGCTAAAAAATCTCAGCTGACAGTCGCTAACTGTCGTAAAGGTATCGTATTTCTTTGTAACTGCATCGCAAACAGTCGTAATAATTCGTAAAACATGTATCTATTCGTCCTAAATGACGGGAAGATCGGCTTTTGTAAGCGATTTATTACGAAACATTACGACCAAGACATCGCAAAGTTTCGTAAACAACTTCGCTTAAGTGGGACTTGGGCTGTAGCTAGAACAATTAATTGGAAGATGGCGCTTTGGTTTGCGTTCAGCGACAAAGCTAAACAGTCGATTGTCTGTCAAGCTGTCACCCCTACACAGTTAGTAATAGGATCCATTGTGTCACACACTACCGCAGTTCCATACACATGGACTATATTCGTGCGAAACACAAACAAGATCAATAACATAAACTCAATAGCAGTGAAACCAGTCTAGGTTATTGATGAACAGACTTTCGGAGATATTCTGTTAATGAACAATGAGGTTATTTCAGTGATAGAAAAAGGTTTGTGTTGGCGGAGTAATCTCTACGCTGAGAGCGTGTTAACAATAATTTTGATTGCGGACAGTGCTTGTAGACTTGACGGTAGTCGTTCAGCTGACATGCGCTGGTCAGAGTTTGAGTCACGGACTGTCAGCTCTCAAGTTTTTGTCGTTCCGGAGAGAGGAGCAATAAACCAAGAGGGGGCGCGGAAGCCAGATCGTTAGGATATCTTGAGGACCGGTACGCCCATTACATCATTGGCGGTCACATGTTTGTAAATGCGTCGTTCGAGTTAAATAATACTTATGCAAGGCTTATATTATATAGTATCATATCGTCGTATTAAGGAAATATGAGCCGTATCCTGTGGTTTGAGTCGCCTAATTATGACATATTCATCGAAACAGGGGACATGACCGCAATCTCATTTTCCCTGGCTGGAGTGTATATGTGTGAGACTACGGTGGTTCATAGGGGACAAGAATTTTATTTTGTCAGTTTATTTATTTTTTGTTAATTTCTACCTTTTAACTCGACTTGAAATAATTTCTACCTCAGTCGAAACGTTTCAACCGAGGTAGCAATAATTTCAACTCGAGTTAAAACATTTCAACTTAGGTAGATTTTATTTTACCAGTTTATTTATTTATTCATTTTGTTAATTTCTACCTCAGTTGAAACGTTTTAACTCGAGTTTATTTCAACTCGAGTTAAAACGTTTCGACTGACGTAGAAGTTATCTCAACTCGAGTTAAAACGTTTCAACTAAGGTAGAAATTATTTCAATTCGAGCTAAAACGTTTCCACTGAGGTAGAAGTTATCTTAACTCGAGATAAAACGCTTCAACTGCATGAGGTAGAAATTATTTCAACTCGAGTTAAAACATTTCAACTCGGGTAGAAATTATTCCAACCCGAGATAAAACGTTTCAACTGAGGTAGAAATTAACCCCCCCAAAAAATAAAATAACTGGTAAACTATAATGCATGTGTCCTATGATCCGCCGCATCATATTCCCAGACTATTACAACTGTGCATAGATATTTCCTAAAATTGGATTTATAGAGCACGATTTTTTTAATTACAGTGGACATTCGAATATAACTTTAATCAAAGGTCAACCTTTATTGATTATATATTTTCAAAGGTAGATCTGATAACAGATTCAAACTATCAATCAACTATAAGAGGTGTTTATAACAACTTGTCATAACAACTTGCTAACCGTGCAATTATTGAGTGTTTTAGCATGGTTGTGGGAAATGTACCTGTGTCAAGTGCAGGTGTTCATCAGGAGATTCTAGTTTAAAAGGCCCGAGGGGAAGGGTCGTCTGCTTCATACAATCGAATAAGAGATCACGTCCAATCGATCGAGACGGTTTCTCGACAAACGAGTAAAACCGATAAATTTCTCGCCGATTGTTGTGCCGGTTTGCTCCCAGTTTTCTCTCGCAGCATAATACCATCTCGATCCCCCTCAAAATAACTCGACTTTCTTCGAAAATGGAATCGAGATGCCTTCAAATGAAAGTTTGAACTATTCGGACTGCGTATGCTCGTTATATTTATACTTCTCTGTTGCGAAATTAATCTCGGCGAATACATATGCATAAAAAACAAGGATAATATATTAGATTAAACATAAATCATACAATATTAGTTTGTTGCCTTTAGAGATATGTAGTCGCATACTTGCTCTGGCAGATTTCTCTACACGTTTATACGTATGGAAAGAAAGAAACATCACCAGTGGAAATTGTATATGTTGGCTCCTCATTATTCAACGTCACTTATTTCGAACTTGTTTGTAGAATTTGAATCATCGGATGAGATACGTCTGCGCATCGAAATAAATTCTGCAGATCTAGAATAACATTTCATATATGTTCCTCTGAAAGTATATCAGAATGGGAGATCTTTATTGAAATAATTATTTGATAGTTTCTTTACTTAAAGATTGCGGTACCAGAGATTTCCTAGGTATTCAGATATACATTGGTTTTGAAGACCACATGAGGGGCCGGTAATTCACCAGAAACCGGAAAATATAGATATAATACTCGATCAAATTGTTTAAGTATAATACTCGAAGTGTTTAAGTATTCCCTATCAGCCTTTGTCACGCGATAATATCGTGGTGTTGGTCTAAAACGTGATTGCACCCTGAATTGGGCGATAATTATACTTTCATTATTTGGTAAAATTTCTGGACACAGGAAACCAGCAATAATTAATAGAGCATGAGTATATTATCAAGCCCACCAAAAGTATTGTTTTGGGTTTTTTTTCTTTCAAAGAAATTACCCCCTGTTGGTTCAGGCCGACGGCTTTTCACAGACCGGCTGTGGTGTGAATTATCAACACCACTAAAGTTCCTAGTGTCAGTATTTCCGCTATCCTCTTCCAGCGAGCTAATATCAGAAATAACCTGTGTTTATATAATCTCCTTATTTAAACGATATCACAAGATACTAATTCTTAGAATCTTTGCGTTGAATATACCAAATTATAAAACAAATTACACACAGAGGTTAATACACCGGTCATACACTTAACATAACTTTCAATTTTCGGTTAAACCGATCCTTGTTTGGTTCAAAATAATTTTATAACAAAATATTTAACGCATACTACGGTAGCATATATCATTAATATTCAGGTCATATCCAGGTGATGTGTCACTTATTCTGTGTCGGATACTATCCAAATATACAATCAATTATCGAGGGAAGAGAAGATCATTCAACTATATAGATAAGTTACATAGATAAATGAATAATTCTTTCAACTGGATCCAGGAAACCTCAGGACATGAATATATCGATTGAACGTTCAACAAAATGGAAAACTCCTTTCCAGAAAATCCGTTATCGGGATTGTAGTTTGGGCCACGTTATGCCTATACGACGTGCGCCCCGAAAATATGGCACTCGCACAAATCTCATCGCCTAAGAAGCGTCCAAATTAACGGCAACAAAACACGGACATATACACGCTATAAACTAAAGTGTTGAAACTTAAAACTAAAGTGTTGAAATAATCCTTTAAGTGTGTTCACAGGGACAAAGAGCAGTCCATGTGGACACACTTAACGGGGTTTTTTTCAACAGTTTACGAGTAAGTTTCAACACTTTAGTTTTAAGCGTGTAGAAACCGGAACCGCCTTCGAGATTACCGACTAATGTTAATAATTTTGTCACTTTAACCATGAGGCCACTTTGAACTTAATCTGTAATCACCCATTGTCTTTACCCGCCTAGATGATTAGCAGATTATAATAGCCATATTCACTATTTGAATTTCTTTATTTTGACATGATTAACTCATGAAACCTATTGTGCTATGATTATTTTGTGACCTTGTTTGCTTGTTATCACTTGTATAAATACCCTCAACTGTACTATGTAGATCACTAAACTACAATTTCAATCATGTAGATCATTAGCTTTGAAAAAGTTGGAAGTATCTCCAACGAAACGTCAGCTCCACAGCAATAAAGAAGTTGTTATCCATAGAATAGCCTTGTGTTATATACGCCGACTTCTAAATGCCTATCAAAGAAATTAAGACTAATTTAGTATCCATCTCGAAAACTGGGACATTTCGATCGAGATAGAACCGGGAGCAAACCTGGAGACGTCGCTAGGGGTCCCGGTTCTGCCCTCCCGTTTTCTGCCCAGAAATTTCTCGATCCATCTAGAAGGCATCAAGAAAGTGCCTCGATTAATTGGACGTGACCCCTAAAGGTTTTGGTGTGGTGTGTTAATTACTTCTGGATTGCCGGGTTGTTGACTGTTTTGTTGGAATACTTTTGTTCATCAGTTATTTAAGAGAGACAAAAGGAAAACCACTAAAGTTTGATTGAATTTTGCCGAATCTATTGAACATCTATATTCATGTACCCTATTATCTGACATTTTTGGGACCCAAGTTGAAACTACTCCAGTAAAAAATTGTATGTGTGTGGGATGGTGAGCAACAAGGTCTGAATACACTGACTTTTTTAACAAAGCAATATATTTATAGTAAGAACTTCAGGTCATCAAATCTGAATTTTAATGCTCTCTTAAATAAATTTCACATAAATTTCACAGTCATTATCAACTCAATAAATATATATCCGGCATAAACAATACAATGGACAAGTTTAGCGAAAAATGGACTATGTTCGGAAAGGTTATCGAGAGTCTGAAACGTTAAACATTTGAAAGGCAAAAAGATAAGTTGCGCTACTTATCAACCAACATTTAACCAGCAACAAATTTAGGTGGCTATTATTGTGTATCCTTGTGAATACGTCACCTAATAATGGGCATTTTCTCTTTCGTATGTACGTTTGTGTGTATGTTTATATGTAACAGGTAAGTCTCCAAGTTTTCCAGATTATTTTATTTTCATGTTGTTTGATTGTTTGTATATATGTCAATGTGTAAAATGTCTACCTGTGTATTCGTGCGTCTGTATATATTTATGTACGTTGCATTGTCATGATAGTAATAAAACAATGAAGAAAGCGAAAAGAATCTTGCCGAATTTAAAGCTTAGTGAATTGTCCACCATACTGACAAATTAACTTTCTTGGCTCAAGCATTCATATATCGCCAAGAAACAAATGCATATAAAAGAGTTTTATTAAGTAATACGATGTCCATTCGAGTCCACGTCATGTACTATACCAACCATGGTATAACTGTACGGCGTGTTTGTTTACCACATCTATATTCCGAATTTCCGTTGACTCAAAGTAGCCGAACAATGGTTGGGACCCGATAACATATCCAGGCGACCGAGTGTTTCCTGTTTGGCGTTGGTTAAACTCTATGATGTTCGTGGGTGGTGCACCCTCGCTTACTGGTTTGTCGAACTCATCGAAAACCGTTAACAGTCAAAGATTATGGTAAAGAACATGTCAGCTTTACCCGGGAAAAAACCCTCTTGGCAGCTTTCCTAGATTTCTAGATTTATGCTATACGAATGACGTATTCAAGCAATAAAGGCCGGTCTTCCCCAGTTCTATTATTATACAGAGTTGAGTGTGCCATGCGCTCGTCAGGAACAGGTCCTCCATGTAAGGCTGAGTTAATTATAAAATGAAAGCGATGCAGGTAAGACAATAGCATGTAGAGCGCTCACAAGACAACACTTTATATGGTCTTTTTACTTCTTGGGGCAACCCAAACCACATTATTTGGTTCATTACAGCACGAATATCTTCATTTAATAATTACACGAATGAGAAGCAACTATTGCGAAACAGTAAGTGAACAAAAGATTGTAATGTATATTCAGCACCATGTCTGTATTTTTTACAACATTAAACAAACTCTGTATTCCTGGTTTGGCCTAACCGGGAGTTTTTGCCACAACATTCACACTTCAAATTATTGAATGGCACACTTCTGTTCATATTTGCCATTGCTATGTTACTTTACTACTATATACACACATCCATGAATTAAATATCGTACGCATTGATGACGAAAATATTTAGGCCTGTCTGTTTCGGGTGATACGTTGTACTGCAAGCGGAAGTACAAGTGGTGAAGGAAACAGAACAGCTTTGGGGATTTTCTACTTACAAAATATTAATTGTAAAATATTTTTTTTATTATTTTACTCCAGAAATATTTCTTCAGGAGTCATTCAGCTATGGATAAAAACAAAAACGAAGAAAAAAAATAAATTGACAAAATTGGGATTCGAACTCAAAATTGACAGCACTGTTGATTCACAACCAAACGCTCTAACCACACGGTCAAGAAGCTATACAACACCAAACATTCTTACAATGCCAATATAACGCCGTCTTCCAAGTGAACAGAGAAAACAAAACTTATTTTAAATTTCATGAAAATATGACACCTTCAACCAAAATGATATTTCAATATATGTTTGTGGTATATTTGATAAAATTGAGAACATGGTATTAGATTTTGGTTGCAGGTGTCATATTTTGAATATAAAGGGAATTCCCTGTGAAAATGTATCCCGAAAATATAAAAACGACCAAGCGCCCATTTTCCAACGTTCATCGACGCCGTTTTACGTCACCATTGGCTGTGAGAGTTTTCAGTGTAAAATTTCGGTATTTTATATGTATGAAACACAACTTTTCATGCTGATATGGATAAATATTTTTTTCGCTTTACAAACGTGACAGCAAGAGGGTTTTTCCCGGGTAGAGCTGACACGTCCTTTAGGGTGACGTTTTTGGAGTGGTTGGAAACTTCATAATATTATCTCAATATAGATAAGTCAAAGCAGAAATCGAGTTTCTGTCGAAAAGCGATAGTATGATCAAATCCCAGGACAGGACGAAAAGGTCATTCATATTTTTGGGGCACGAGTAAAGTTAGCCCTGTTCTAGAGAGATACCATGACATTTAGTGTTCATATCAGATAATACGGTATGTAAAATATAGGTATTGTTAGGACGACTCATCGCAAACCGCTTCATCCTAAGCTCAAGGTACCAAGCGTCCTCCGCTGAGAACGGATTCGAATGTATGACATTTGTGGCGTGGTGTCAATTAGCACTAGCAGGTTTCAGGATTACAATAGGGCGAAGAGCAATCCATCAGTTTGGGCAAGTAAGGGCTATCACCAATGAATAACATGATGACATTTTGTATTGGTGTCCCAAGTTGCATTTGAGTAGTATATCCCACATTGTACCGCTCTCTGCGGATTTTAACATTAGCGGAATATAACCCGCTTGAACGCTTCAAAATAATGCATAATACCCATAAATATATCCGATTTCTGCTATAGAAAAGCAAATGTCATCTGTTGCCATTAGGGATGACATGTTCCGGGAAAACTCTCTCATCCGGGCAAGCTTTTGTAAAACGGTTAACCCCTCGGATTAGTCATACGAGCTGACTGATATGACGATAAACTGGGGACTGTTCGATCTACAGACCCACCCAGTCTTGTCAGAGTTTGTGGAATGGTGTTTTGGAAATACGATTATGATTGTATGTGTGGCTTAAAGCTATTACTGCAGAGCATTCCCACCTATCGGCAATTTTGAAGCAAGCCCTCGATAGCGACTAGTTGTGGTTTTCGGTCTTAGCGCATCAACCTGTTAAACGGCTTATCTTGGACGTTTCCAAGTTGGTATAATCATATCACCCCTTGGACGGAGAGCTGATTATCTGACAGCTGATATGGGGAAGGTATCAGAGGACTGCTACCCAGCAACTGTATTGAGAGATACAATTCACTCGCTAACTATGACTTAGTTGATCGGTCCGCTGTATCAAACTTTTGGGTGACGTCGCCAGTGGACAGACATTTCTGAGACACTCACTGCCAGTCAGTGATCAATACAGGAAACGAAGATGAAGAGACGGGCATATATGTATACGCCTAAAATGGATATGGGAAAGAAGAAGTCACCGAAGGGTGGGAGGAGTGTATCCTTTCTCTTACCGGATGTACACACAAAAGCAAGTAAGCAATCTTATTTCTGAGACACACATGCATCCACAAAATCAGGGTTTAACCTTCTTGCAAGAAGAACTGATTAATCAATGAACACCTATGGATTTCTGAATAATGTTACTGCATACCACATTTTTTTTTTTTTTTTTGATCAACAAATCGAGTATTTTCATGTTCAGCACGCCGCTGACATTTGAACATGCGTAGTAAATCAATTTAATTTAATTCGCCAAATTCAATTGGAGTCTGAGAATCGGACCGGGTATACTGTTTTGGAAGGTATGGATTCTGACAATCAAATGCGAGTAACAGTTTCGCCTTTGAATGTATGCAAAATCATTTGTAGAAACATTTAAGATACATTCTCCTTATATCTATTGATATTTCATATTCAATTAAAATAGCATTTCAGGATACAGAGTTCTTTTATAAGTCGCTGATAACTTCTGCTTTAATGGAGCGAAAATTTGCACTCAGGCAGACTCACTCAAGACCGTTCAAATCCCGCAACTACCCTTCCATGTGTACACTTTCTTTTTTCTTAGATTTCGTTGATTAGTTTCCAAACTTTCTCATTTATTAAATGTGATTCAGACGACTAATTCTAAATCAAAAAGTCATAAAATTGTAACCAAGGATAAAGTTTAAAAATATTTTTAAAAAGTTATTAGAAAGATGGATTCTAACCAGTTAAAACTCTGGAGCACAGGCTCAAGAATTCAGGTGTGAGTTTGGGGTCTTGCAGCATATAGTGATAACGCAGTGTCCGCAGGAATTTCCGCGATCGTATACACGTGCGATTGATTGGCTTTTGTTCGCCATAGCAACAGAAACATAAAGACAACATGCAATTAATTGTTGAAAGATATAGTCCTACAAAGGAGAGAATAAGACCGTTAGGGGTTTGTAATATAACAGATGAATATTAATAGTGAAATTTTACAATGACTAAGGGAATCAATGTTTATATAGCTTGTACAAACAGTCGAGCGTCGGAGGTATCACACATGGAGGAAGGTTTGAGCGTGTCCTGTTAACCCATTTGGCCTGTGCGATTTGGGGTGTACCGCAGCCTGAGGGGAGTCCCTTTGGGTCCCTTTTATGCAAATGAGATGACGTCACGTGACTGACCTTTCCCACTTCCAACACAGAAGAGTTCCAATCTAGGGGGAGGTAACTCCGGGTCACTATAGCTCCGGCAAAGGGCCCCTGGGCATGTATTCTTCCGCGGTAATGTGGTCTGGCGGTGATGCAGTCTGCCTCTGCGGGCAGAAAGTAGTCCCACGGAATGTACACCCTGACTGGGGGTTTTCCCCCGGCCGCAGCGCGCTACATAGAACTTATAGTAATAAACTTAATCTATACGTGTTGGACGAGTCTTCCTTTACACGCACCTCAATGAAATGCCCGTTCCAAACCTAGACCAAAACACGTACTTGGTCTGTGGGCTGATTTCATTGGCTCTCTATTTTACTATAGTGCTCTTGCATTCTAACATTAATGGGTTACATTTTGGCCCCATCCTACACCACTGATTTCAGATCCAAAATGGCGGATCTGAAATGGCGGCTCCAAAATGGCGGCTCCAAAATGGCGGATCCAACATGGCGGCTGCAACATGGCGGCTCCAACATGGCGTATTAGACGCCATTGTGGGGAAAAACCCCAGACAAACACAGACAAGTCTAGACATGTCCAAAGGTCACGCCCCATTCACCCACACCCCCATATAGTCCCATACTGGGGGCGCAAAATCGGTGTCATGCCAACGTACGTGATGACCTTTAGCGACGTACACCAAACGTACCGACTGTGCTATGGCCCGTAGCCAGGTGGGTTATTTTGGGTTCGGGGAAACCCCCCTTTCGGAAATATACTTTTCTCATATAAATGCCCTTTTCAAACTGAAGCGAACCCCCTATTTGCCCCTTTTCCCATACAGCGAACCCGCTGAGTAAATCCTGGCTACGGCCCTGATTGTTTACATTCTGTGAGCGGTCTCATTTAAAAAAAATGTATAGTTTTGTTAATTAAAAAAATGTATAGTTTTGTTAATTAAAAACAAAATGTTTTGATCCCATAGACGTATGTGTTCGATGAAACTGGGGCGGGGAGGGAAAGATTTTATTTGTATGGTCAAGTGTATATATTCTTGTTTGGTACGTCCTATTTCATAAAAAAAACACGGGGGACCCTCTCCACAGAGTAGGCATTTTACATTAAAAAAAATATCTGAACCCATGGGGACTAATAAACATAATCTATAGGTGTTATTTTCCCCAATGTTACATCATACCCACGCTGGGGGAGCCGCGTTGGGTATGTTTACAACTCAAAAAGACTCTTGCCCAATCAGAGGCCACCATTTGCATCTATCATATTCGTTCCTGTCCGTTAGATGTATTCTTGTCCAATCAGAAGTCGCCATTTCAGCAAGTTCCATCTTCGGCTATGTTCGCTCTGAACCGTTTATTCTAATCATCGTCGGATAGGCATGGATATTCTTCAGGCAGCATGTCCTGAAACAGTTGTTTGCGCATTCTGATCGCATTTTCCAGAGCCTCGGTGGGTGGTAGCCCCATAGCCTCTTCCAAGTGACGCTTGGTCTTTATGATGGACCCGTGCGTGGGGTCGCCTTTCATTTCAAGCGGTAGTAAGGTATACTGTTCATAGATCGCCATGGCTGTTTTCCTGATGCGGGGGCGCATTTGGGTGTACGTCTGTTGTAAATTTTCCTCTCCGGCGTCCTCGATCGCTGCAGCGTAAGTATTGATAGTTGCTGTCACAATACGATCCCAGAAGGTAGGTTCTGCCTCACTTTCCACGGACGTATGCTGACTATCTGAGGTCAAGCTCTCCGTATCACTAGATAGACTCTCAGCAATCGCTGTTTCGATATCAGTCGATACACTCTCAGCAGTCTCTGTATCAGCATCCCCCTCAACGGACTCCTCGGAGTCTTCAATCCCATGTATACTTTTCTGGTGTCGCATCATATCGTAATGTCTGGTGAACGTGCGTTCGCATTCAGAGCAAGTATCAGTCATGTTGACGGTTGAACGTCGACTGTGCGTATTTTTGGAAATACGCTCGCTTTTATAGACAGTAACGCCCGTCAACGCTTAGCTTAACGCTTCAACGCCCTGGTGAATTAGCTCAGAAGCTCTGATTTCCATGGAATTGACACCAATTCATCGAAATGCAGCGATGCCCGTCAACGCCCGTCGTTACGCCTTAACGCCCGTCTCAACGCCTTAACACACTTTCTTAACGCTTTAACGTCGTTTAATGATGCGTTCAAACAAATGTTGCTTTTGTGCTATTGCTCTGACATACGCTGCTTTCCAGTTCATGCCCAAGGTTTTCAACATCGACGCTGTTCTTTCGATTTCCATATGGACTGGGTCCTTGTCCAACAATTTCATATGGGTCACGAGGTCGACATACTGCTGACGTAAATTACAAGCGTCTAGTCCGTCATTCATAATCCAGCCGTCGTCCATTGGAGAATATCCGCGTCCATAATCCAAAGACCTATTCCATTTTCCACATAACAGTATTTAGCCAAATTCAAAAAGACAATCATAGTATACATACACATAGGCTTGTTTCCTGCAAGAGAGAAGCGGTCAACAGTTTTCAATGATGCCGGCAAGACATCATGATGTTCCAAAAATATCAAATCCGTATCGCTGATCAGTATTCTTAATCCATAATATTCGTTATAGAGCCGTCATCTAAAAAAAAGATGTATCTCAGTCACGCTTTGATTGTGACTGTTCATATGAGTACCATGAGGATCTTGAAGCACATGGGTTCATACGGCCCCTAGCCCCGGGTTAAGCGGAATTAGACACAAGTTACGAAACGTAGCGCCATAGATCTTGCACGCTACGTTCGTATTTTGTTATCAGCATGCGATATATATCGCCAAATTTGAGAAACTTTGGGTGGAGGCGCTTGGTGGAATAGCCCTGTTTTATAAGTTTCTGCAACAATGTTTTGTGACGTTGATTAAAATCGTCACGTTTAACACAGGATCTAGCAAATGCTACTAGGCGTGATATGTATACGCCATATGCAGGTCCCACTGGAATATTACTGTCCAGAAAGGGATAGTTTACGATGTCAAAATTGTAATCATCTCTTTTGTCATACAGTCGACGAGAGAGAAGGCCCGCTTCATTTTTATAGAGATATAGGTCTAAATATGATGTACCCGTGGGGTTATCTGTAGTTTCCTTCAAATCCAGCGAATGTGGATATGTGTCCTTCACTGCGTCATTTATATAGCGATTATCCACAGCGAGAAGATCGTCTATATAGCGTTTGGTGAATGAGAAGGAACGGGCTTTGAATGGATCGGTTTTTGAAAGCGCCTGCATATAGTCATATTCATAAGAGAACAGATACAGGTCGCCCGTCGTAATCTGGGTGCCAATCTGTTATGGGCTAAATTTGCGGCTTCTTTTTTCGAATATCCTTTGTGTTGAAACCTGTTTTCTGTGGCCCTCAACGTCTCGCTCATCTCGGCGTCCATACTTTCTTTGAACAAATCCTTCCATAGCCTCGAGTTCACGTTATGTTCATTCCCTTGTACGGGTACGGGTTGGGCCTTCACGGTTGGATGATATTCCGGGACTGATGGTATGAAGCGGACCCGCTGTATGGGGGTGGGTTGCTGCTGCTGCTCTGCCAGGAGTGTACTCAGCGGATGGTGTAGGGTATATGACGTTGCGGTGATTCCTCGCCGGGGAACAGGTGGATCGTCAGCCGACGATCTTCGGGGGTATGGGCGTTTAAATCTACGAACAGGTAGCCGTACGGACGGCTTGTCGCCCCTTGAAACGCCTGCATGAAATGGTAGATGTTCTGAGGATGAATTCGACTACCAAACACACGGATTTGTACTCTGTCAATGGGATTGGAGAACAACACAAAGGATTGGCAGTTCAAGGCAATATCTCTGGACGCTTTCCCTCGAGGAAAGAGATTCTGGGTCAAATAGATGACGGACAGATTCCGATGATGGGATCCTTTAGTAAACAAGTCGGCGACGTGTGAATTGTCCTTGCCCGCACTCATCAGATCATCTAGCACTACCACGTTGGTCTGCTCGGGGTCAAAGTAATACGGTTCGTTTAGGTCGTGGGGAATCCCTGGGACGAAGCTCACATTCTGTAACCTTGTAGTTTCGTAGGCGGGCTGCCATTGGCTATAACACCAAACAACACGTGCCGGAGATGGGGTTGCCACACCTCCCTCTAAGAACTTCATCACCCAGGACGTCTTTCCACATGCCGTAGGGCCGCTCACCGCCATCGTATAGGGATGCTCTACTGCTCTTGTTGGACCTATAGCGGGACTCGGCTGTGTCTCTTGGTGGTGTTTGCGTTGAATGTGCCTGAGCATACTATCGCGACGAGAGAAGGTTCTCTGACAGAACGTACACGTACACGACATGTTCATCAGTCGACCAATACATATGGACTGATGATGGACACATGTTCATTCCTATATTTAAACTCTACCACCATCACACACACCACCACCAACTCCACCAACACCACCGCCACACACCACCAACACCACCACCAACGCCACCAACGCCACCACCGGGCGTTGACGGGCGTCAACGCCCGGTGGTGATGGTGGTGGTAGCCCCCGTGTGGCAGAGCTCTTGGATCGGAGCTCTCGGAGCTCAAAGCTTGCGAAGCTCAGAGCTCGGAAATGACGTCATCGCAGGCATGCGCAGCGTGTATGTGTGTGTGTATGTATGCCTCTGTGTGTGTGTATGTGTGTGCTTGCGAGTGTGTTTCTTGGATCGGAGCTCTTGGAGCTCAAAGCCTGTGGAGCTCAGAGCTCGGAAGTGACATTTGCATATGACCTCTGTGAGGTCACTTCCGCTTCCGTTCACGTGACCGGAACTGACCCCGGCGCGCAAAGTTTTCCACCGCCACCAACGCCACCACCGGAACTGACCCCCGGTGCGCAAAGGTTTCCACCGCGCGCGCCGGGGGTCAGTTCCGGTCACGTGAACGGAAGCGGAAGTGACCTCACAGAGGTCATATGCAAATGACCACCACCACCACCGGCCTTGACGCCCGTCAACGCCCGGTGGTGGCGTTGGTGGCGTTGGTGGTGGCGTTGGTGGTGGTGTGTGGCGGTGGTGTTTGTGGAGTTGGTGGTGGTGTGTGTGGTGGTGGTAGAGTCTTTAAATATAGGAATGAACATGTGTCCATCATCAGTCCATATGTATTGGTCGACTGATGAACATGTCGTGTACGTGCACGTTCTGTGAGAGAGCATTCTCTCGTCGCGATAGTATGCTCAGGCACATTCAACGCAAACACAACCAAGAGACACAGCCGAGTCCCGCTATAGGTCCAACAAGAGCAGTAGAGCATCCCTATACGATGACGGTGAGCGGCCCTACGGCATGTGGAAAGACGTCCTGGGTGGTGAAGTTCTTAGAGGGAGGTGTGGCAACCCCAGCTCCGACACGTGTTGTTTGGTGTTATGGCCAATGGCAACCCGCCTACGAAACTACAAGGTTACAGAATGTGAGCTTCGTCCCAGGGATTCCCCACGACATAAACGAACCGTATTACTTTGACCCCGAGCAGACCAACGTGGTAGTGCTAGATGATCTGATGAGTGCGGCCAAGGACAATTCAAACGTCGACGACTTGTTTACTAAAGGATCCCATCATCGGAATCTGTCCGTCATCTATTTGACCCAGAATCTCTTTCCTCAAGGCAAGGCGTCCAGAGATATTGCCTCGAACTGCCAATACTTTGTGTTGTTCTCCAATCCCATTGACAGAGCACAAATCCGTGTGTTTGGTAGTCGAATTTATCCTCAGAACATCGACCATTTCATGCAGGCGTTTCAAGGGGCGACAAGCCGTCCGTACGGCTACCTGTTCGTAGATTTAAAAGCCCATACACCCGAAGACCGTCGGCTGACGACCCACCTGTTACCCGGCGAGGAATCACCGCAACGTCATATACCCCTACACCATCCGCCGAGTACACTCCTGGCAGAGCAGCAGCAGCAACCCACCCCCATACAGCGGGTCCGCTTCATACCATCAGTCCCGGAATATCACCCAACCGTGAAGGCCTAACCCGTACCCGTACAAGGGAATGAACATAACGTGAACTCGAGGCTATGGAAGGATTTGTTCAAAGAAAGTATGGACGCCGAGATGGGCGAGACGTTGAGGGCCACAGAAAACAAGTTTCAACACAAAGGATATTCGAAAAAAGAAGCCGCAATTTTAGCCCATAACAGATTGGCACCCAGACTACGACGGGCTTTACGTCAGCAGTATGTCGACCTCGTGACCCATATGAAATTGTTGAACAAGGACCCAGTCCATATGGAAATCGAAAGAACAGCGTCGATGTTGAAAACCTCGGGCATGGACTGGAAAGCGGCGTATGTCAGAGCAATAGCACAAAAGCAACATTTGTTTGAACGCATCATTAAACGACGTTAAAGCGTTAAGAAAGTGTGTTAAGGCGTTGAGACGGGCGTTAAGGCGTAACGACGGGCGTTCACGGCGTAACGACGGGCGTTGACGGGCGTCGCTGCATTTCGATGAATTGGTGTCAATTCCATGGAAATCAGAGCTTCTGAGCTAATTCTCCAGGGCGTTGAAGCGTTAAGCTAAGCGTTGACGGGCGTTACTGTCTATAAAAGCGAGCGTATTTCCAAAAACACGCACAGTCGACGTTCAACCGTCAACATGACTTATACTTGCTCTGAGTGCGAACGCACGTTCACCAGACATTACGATATGATGCGACACCAGAAAAATATACATGAGATTGAAGACTCCGAGGAGTCCGTTGAGGGGGATGCTGATACAGAGACTGCTGAGAGTGTATCGACTGATACCGAAACAGAGATTGCTGAGAGTCTATCTAATGATACGGAGAGCTTGACCTCAGATAGTCAGCATACGTCCGTGGAAAGTGAGGCAGAACCTACCTTCTGGGATCGTATTGTGACAGCAGCTATCAATACTTACGCTGCAGCGATCGAGGACGCCGGAGAGGATAATTTACAACAGGCGTACACCCAAATGCGCCCCGCATCAGGAAAACAGCCATGGCGATCTATGAACAGTATACCTTACTACCGCTTGAAATGAAAGGCGACCCCACGCACAGGTCCATCATGAAGACCAAGCGCCACTTGCAAGAGGCTATGGGGCTACCACCCACCGAGGCCCTGGAAAATGCGATCAGAATGCGCAAACAACTGTTTCAGGACATGCTGCCCGAAGAATATCCAGGCCTGTCCGACGATGATTAGAATAAACGGTTCAGAGGGAACATGGCCGAAGATGGAACTTGCTGAAATGGCGACTTCTGATTGGACAAGAATACATCTAACGGACAGGAACGAATATGATAGATGCAAATGGTGGCCTCTGATTGGGCAAGAGTCTTTTTGAGTTGTAAACATACCCAACGGGGCTCCCCCAGCGTGGGTATGATGTAACATTGGGGAAAATAAACTATATGAAAAAACTTCTTGTTGTTGTTGTTCTCTCATGTGTCATCCTTGTTTTTGTTGTTGTTCTCTCTCCGGTCTATATCATGGCGTCAAGACGTTATGTTAGAGCGTTAAGGCATAACTACAAGCGTTGACGGGCGTCACTGCATTTCGAAGAATTAGTGACAATTCCATGGAATATCTAGAAAATCAGAACTTCTGAGCTATTTTACCAGGGCGTTGAAGCGTTAAGCTTGGCGTTGGCGGGCGTTGCTACAATATGACACCTCATACGACGCATTCGGACCAAGGATGGTCCCTCTCTACACCAAATACCTTCCTTTCACTGCCCCAAAATCTCCACTTTGGCTACTACTCGTATTGATGACGTCACCAATGACGTCACAGATGACGTGAACATCCCTCAAATCGGGGTCTACACCCCAAGAGCTACAAAATGACACCTCACACGACGCATTCGGACCAACGATGGTCCCTCTCTATACCAAATACCTTCCTTCGCTGCCCCAAAATGTCCACTTTACCTACTACAACCAACTGCGCATGCGCAGATTGACGCGACTTGCATTTAAAACCACGCCATTCTGACTCTACCCCACACAAGCTTCACTTTGACACCTTCCACGACCTATTCGGACCCATAGCGGTGCATCTCTACCCCAAACACACACCCACATACCCCCAAAATGCCTGCTTTCTATACTACGGGCCAGACTGCGCATGCGCAGAATATTGAAAACGGACGAACTATTAGTCCAGTCGGATGCTCCTCCACGACAGCTTCAAAATAAGACCTCATACGACCCCATCGGATCATTAGGGACTCACCTAGACCCCAAAACGTCCACCCCGTATGGACCTATACACCCATAGCCATGCAGTATAGGCCTATGGGCCTACCCAGGCCTCGGTGACTTTTTCAAAAATTTCACCGTTTCGTGCCGGGACACTTCCTATCATGTTTGTCTTGACGAGACTAAGAAAACAAATCCAAACAACCATACCGCAAATGTATAGAAGTAGGTTTCCCAGTGGGACAAACATTGGACCTATACTCCCCATATAGCCAGCCTATAGGTCTATATGGGGCTATATGGTACTTTTTCAAAAATTTCACCGTTTCGTGCCGGGACACTTCCTATCATGTTTGTCTTGACGAGACTAAGAAAACAAATCCAAACAACCATACCGCAAATGTATAGAAGTAGGTTTCGCAGTGGGACAAACATTGATCCTATACCCCTAGTATGGGACTATATGGGGCTATAGACAGACCTCGAACTTTTTTTCAAAAATTTCACCGTTTCGTGCCGGGACACTTCCTATCATGTTTATCTTGACGAGACTAAGAAAACAAATCCAAACAACCATACCGCAAATGTCTAGAAGTAGGTTTCCCAGTGGGACAAACATTGGTCCTATACCCCTAGTATGGGACTATATGGGTCTCCCTGAACTTTTTCCAAAAATTTCAACGATTCGCTCCGCGACACTTCCTATCATGTTTGTCTTGACGAGACTAAGAGAACGAGACCCCACAACCTATACCGCAAATGTCGAGAAGTAGGTTTCCCAGGATGGTCCTATACCCCCCATACCCCATATAGGCATTTTGCCGTAATTTAGGATAAAGTCCGTGTTCCGTATTTTTTCAGGAAAATTTTTACATACACCCACCCTGGAACTAGAGGGAGATAACTCTATTGATAGGCAAGCCCCGTTAAGCCCGGCGACCTATATACCCCCCATACCCCATATAGGCATTTTCCCGGATTTTTTGATAAAGTCCGTGTTCCGTTTTTTTCAGGAAATTTTTTACATGCACCCACCCATGACTGGATGCCCCTTCACATAGGCTTCACATTGATACCTCATACAACTCCATCGGCCCATTAGGGGCTCCCCTAGATCCCAAAACGTCTATTTCCATACCCTTTTCCCACAATTCCCTGTCTGCGCATGCGTAGAATGGTGACAACGCTCGAGCCACTAGTCCAGTCAGATGTCCCCTCACGAATGCTTCCCTTTGATACCTCACTCGACCCAATCGGACCATGCAGCGTATTTCAAGTCTAGGGACTACTTTTTCTCCGCGGAAGCTTTCTTCCGCGACCGCATCACCGCCAGACCGCATCACCGCGGAAGAATACATGCCCAGGGGCCCTTTGCCGGAACTATAGTGACCCAGAGTTACCTCCCCCTAGATTGGAACTCTTCTGTGTTGGAGGTAGTTTCAGTCATCGATGACGTCATCTCATTTGCATAAATCCTAAGGAATTTACTCTTACTATACTATGTGTGTTTCTTCCATACAACATTGTGAGTTTGGGTTATTTTGTATACCGTAGTTAGTAAGAGCTAATTTGCTGGTATTGACCTTCATGACCGCCTTTATGGCCCCCTCGTTGCCCCCTGGTGTTCTAGGGGGAGATATTTTTGACACGGATGTGACGTCATAGGCGTATCAGGCGATAACCCGCGCACTTCCGGCGATAATCCGCGCTGCGTGCCGGATGATCCCGCGCGCGCGCGCTGCGGGCCGGGGGAAAACCCCCAGTCAGGGTGTACATTCCGTGGGACTACTTTCTGCCCGCGGAGGCAGACCGCATCACCGCGGATGAATACAAAGGTCAAAGAACTATTTCTGAGCTGCAAAGGCTATCTATTGTCCCGGAGAGGGCCGGACATTGCCGGAGATTACCGGACATTACCGGAGATTGCCGGACATTAGACGGCTTCTGATTGGACGAGAGCTCTGTGACGGATTTGACCTTTGACGGCTTCTGATTGGACGAGAGCTCTGTGACGTCATCGATGACGTCATCTCATTTGCATAAAAGAGGGGGAATCGGTGTTTTATATACTACTGACGTTTCGTTGGAGATACTTTCAACTTTTTCAAAGCTAAGCTTGTGTGATAAGAATATATTTCACTTTGAGATATTCGTGGCATGGAATACATCTTGGGACTGGCTCGTTTTTCAGTAAATGTTCGTGAGCAATCGTGCATGGCCGATGAGTGATTTGACAAGCCCCCCGCGGCACTACAGTCAATATGTGACTGTTACGATCACATTGTCTTGAGACTGCACATGGTGAACGATTTCTATGCAGCGTTTGGATGCGGGAACACTGGCTATCATTCCAACAACATTGAAAACTGCCCTTCGATTCCCACTTGAAGTAAAGATTTACAAATACCAGCTCAATATAATTCATTTTACACCTGCATATAAATTGCCCTGATAACAGATTTGTTCACTTTCAGCAAGAATTATCACATAACTCAAAGATGGCCACTGGAGGCGACACCGGCAAGATTGAGAAGAAGGACATTTCTGACCTGGTCACTTGTTCCCTATGTCTGGGGTACTTCCAAAAACCCAAACTTCTCCCTTGTGGCCACTCTGTATGCCGGGAATGTCTTCAGACATACATCGACAAAACGTTAGCTCGAGGAACGTTTCTATGTCCCCTGTGTCGTAGTATAACAACGCTGCCTAAGGATGGCGTGGATGGATTAACACACAGCTTTTTCATTGTAAGGCTTCAGGACGAGTACAACAAAGTCCCTGCGAATATATCGTGCGACCCGTGTAATCACGACGGCGTCATTTCTCCCGCTAAGTCAAAATGTATCGAATGCTGTGACTATCTGTGTGAAGAGTGTATTAATGGCCATAGAAAGACCAAATTATCTAGAAATCATCATGTCTTCCCAATAGGCAAAGATGTTGATTCAGGCGACGACACAGACGAAATATGCCACATAACTGTCATTAAATGCCACAATCACAAGGACGAAATCGTGCGTTATTTTTGTCTCCCTTGTCAGCTGCTGATCTGTCGAGATTGTAAAGCTTTAGATCACGCAGATCACAATGCGGTCACATTTCAGGAGGCGATCAAAGGAAAACGAGAGGATCTTAGGATTGACATTTTGGAATTGCAATCGAAGCAACGAGAAATATCAACGGTGGTGGAACATATTTCTCGAAATATCTCGACGTTAGAAAGAGAAAAGACAGCTTTGATTAGTTCTATCAATGAAGAACGAGAAAAACTCATGTCTTTAATAAACCAAGCAGCAGACAACGCGATCGCCGAGGCTGAGATAGTTATGTCGAGCGAAATAAAGACCCAACAGAATGGAATAGAAGAGGCTCAGTTTCTACTAACTAAGATGGAAAGTCATATATCATATACAAACGTTCTATTGACGGAAGGTAGTGAGACAGAACTACTTCATGATTACAATCTTGTCAAGGAGAGAAGCACAAACCTAGCATCAGAGTCTGTGCCCGTCCCAAATTATCCGATTCCGACATTACAATCAACCCTGGATTTCTCTATCACCGACGGCCTGCAAAAACATTTTACGTTGAGCTACCGAGATGACCCAGCCACAGAACTTCAAAATCCGAGTGATGAATCTGTCTCTAATATCAAGTTGGGACGTAGACTGGAGACGCTGAGACTAATTCAGACAATATCGGCTCCGATATCGGGCTTTCGTATCACGGGTGCAGCTTTCCACGACAGCACTTTGTTGGCTTGTATTAATGGAAAATTATGTAGGTTCAACGGTTATACTTGGACAGATATCGGTAACAGTTATAGCACAGAAGGCAGAGCTTACGGTGTTTGTGTGAATAATAACACTATCGTGCTGTCTATGGGAGGCAGAGATCAGAATGTACAGCTGATAGTGAGTGATCTTACCAGGACAGGTCACACCACCGTCACGTTACCGTTCTCCACGGTCTATCCGTATATTGTGTGTGGTCGACCAGTAGATGAGCAGCCAACATATTTGTTGATCGAGAGACCGGGGAATTGTGCCGTACATCACATTGATTGTATGGGTAACATCCTACAAACATACGGGAAAGGAGAACTGAAAAATCCAGTCGCTGTGGCTGTTGATGTACAAGGAGATGTTGTGGTGGCGGATTACAGTCGGAATGACGTGATAACATTCGGCCATGATGGGAGTGTAAAGCGTCGTCTACGTCAGCACAATAACCTCAGTAATGAACATATGTCAGAGCCATGGGGTGCATGTGTTAACCAGGACGGATATATCTATGTTTCATCATGTAACACACGTAGTGTGTTGTTGTTCTCACCTAGCGGAGACTACATACGGACAGTACTGACACAGAATGACGGGATAGATTATCCTACATGGATCACAGTCTCACATACCGGATGTTTGGCTGTGTGTTCGGGTACAGGGATCAAGGTATACACTTACATGGATTCAGCCTGAGAACAAATGGATATAGGCATACACTCACTATCCCCAATATCTTTACTTCGAAACCATCGACACCGATCAACGATACTAAAGTTTGTGGTTGCGTACCCTTTGTTATTCCAGTGAATCGAAAATTGTTAGATTCAGGTTCATGTCGATCTCGTCTATTCTCGCCATAGCCAATATGAACTCGCGAATTATAATAGCTGCGTTACTAACAAGACGCCGTTGGAATACCTTGAAGAACGATATACAATAAAACAAGTCGAGGTGGCCTATAGTTATCTTTTGCACACTGCCAGCATGACTAATTTTTAATCAATACTTTGGGTATAAACGTGACGGGCTCAGATATTCTGGATCAAATTTCCTTTTGACCCTAACCTTTGGTCACGTATTAGGTACGTCATGTTTCAGGTAAGTATGTTTGGTGCGTCACGCCTAAAGCCAGTCCTTCTGGCATTGTTGTAAGGATGACATCGCTTCCCTCAAAATTAGCACCAATCTCCTGAATGGGTATTTCATAATGTCGGTTTTTCACCTGTTGAGACATTGACAAATAAAACAAAATGTACATGTAGTTTATTGCATGAGAAAATGTCCAGTAGTTTCCCAGAAATGGTCAGTCAATTTGATGAAAATACACGGAAATTCTCATTTGCAGTTTGTTTATTTAACAACGGCAGTTATTTTAATGTAAAGGATGCATAATTGTCTAAATTAGCGGCATGCAAAATTGCACAAACACAACCTTTTTCTCATTTTAGCTATGAAATGGCCCGTTTCTTGGGCATGTATGTTACGGTGTTATTCATATTTATCAATAAAGATCACCGATTTAATTTTACATTTTTTTAATACAGAAAACAGATTAAAGGATAACAAGTTAAGTAAATTTCAGGCTTCACGTGGCTTTACATCCCTCAATGGTTTCAGTGCCCCTGCAGGACCAAAACAACTGTTTTCACGAAGGGGTTTGTGACTGTACGCCCAGTGGTTCCAGAGTTAGGAATGAGCAATGTATATCAGAGTGTGGGTGAATTCATTTGTCTTCAGAGTCAGCTTCATCCACACCTGGACCATGCGATGACACTATTATCATAAAAAACATGTTTTGCAGACTTAAATATAGAGAAGGAAGAGGATATACATTTTGGATATACTTGGTAATACTTTGGTGGTTAAAGTTATCACAAGCGGCACGGAGGGGAGGGGGGGGTGGTGGGCAATGGACTTTTTTTCTGAGGCCGTTGAGGCGCCTGGGGCGGCGGTCGCGAAGTCTCTGGCATCGGCCAGGCGGCCGACCCCCTCGTGCAAAGATGTTGGAGATTTGGTATCGAAATCAAAGAAAAAAAGGTGTCGGAGATTTGCCTGGGGTCTTCTTCCGATCATTTTTATCCTCTATGCAACTTCCCTGCACCGTAGTCTTAGGAGCTT
The DNA here is from genome assembly GCA_036873755.1 of Hanleya hanleyi. Classification (NCBI taxonomy): domain Eukaryota; kingdom Metazoa; phylum Mollusca; class Polyplacophora; order Lepidopleurida; family Hanleyidae; genus Hanleya; species Hanleya hanleyi. Next base: position 127,866 of record JAVTVY010042744.1, on the reverse strand, counting down.
CACTAACTCACCATTCACCCCCTTTTTCCCCAGATGGTGGCCCCTGTAAGACAGATGTTTGAAAGTGGACGCCGGAATGGTTGCGTTGCTCGAGCCAGTGGGACGCGCTACGAGGAGTGGTGGTGGAACCGTCTCCGCTCTGCAGCTGGGGGTTAGCTGCTCGCCTGGGGCAGTGGGATAGTCGGGCCGGGTTGGTCGCGGCCCCATTTCCGCGGGTCATATATATATCAAGCACATAGGAAGTAGTCCATAGTTTCGGATTATTGGTCCCCCTCAAAAATATTTATACATCAGAGCGCCCGGGTCTGACCACATGATAATTATCCTTCCCTTTTTGATAACCAGTATTTATAGTACCAAGCTTCTAGGTACTACCATTCCTTCAAAATGACATATGCGGAGGGGTGGCTCGATTGAGCTATATGGCGGTCGGGTCGCGAAGTCAACCTTCGTCAGCCTCAGTTTCGTACGATTTTCAGGTGTTTAAAAATAGGGTTATGTTGCATATGGGGTATGTGACAAAAATCGGCGGCGTCGACCCCATATTTTGAATAGCTTTTTTATCTTGCCTCCAGACGGGGAACACTGGGGAGAAATCTTGTGGAAATCGATTGTCAAGATTTCTCCAGGAAGTAAACGAAATACGGCGTATTTTGGGTCATTTTAATAGATTTTCCAGAAAATTTGGAGTACGTTCCGAGGGAAGAAAATTTATCTCGGGTTAATTTTGCAAAACTGGCTTATATGTTAAATTAATGGTATGAGCATTCCCATGAAGAAAATATATACTTTTATATGGGTTTTCTGCATGGTTTGGCAACTCGGAAAGACGAAAGGGCTATACCAAGGGTCTATTTCCAGCAACGAGGGGTCTCCTGTGGACTGCACCCCATAAGGCTCACGTACATAAATAATGATCGAAGATCATGTACGTCGCGCGGGCTTCACGTACATAAATAATGGACTTACTTGCCAACATTTCATACTATGGAGAGCCCAGGGACGGCCCACCACCCTCGTCGGCCCAGGCTCAACGCCGCAAACCCCCATTTGGAGGGGTCTCGCGTGTGGGTATACCGTTGTAAACAACGCGATAACCATGAGAACTCAGAACCAATGTATCTGGTCAACCGTCGGGTCTCCAAACCTGTGGTTAGCGGTGTGTCTACGAGCACTGTAGACAGCACCGTGCACAACTCCGTCGCGGCTGTGTGTTGCCGCGGCCCTGTCGTGTTTGCGGCTGCGGCACGCAGTCCGAGGCTGTGCCGTGCAAGGGCTGCGGAGCCGAACGTGTCAAGCACAATCTCGTCTACAAGGAGGTGAGGGCACTCCCCATTTAGAGATACCCTACGCTAGCATATATTGTATATATCCATCAGATGAAGTCAAAGAGCTTCGCGCATTAGCAAGGCAATATGGTTTACCTTCCACGGGTAACAAAACCGGCCTCATTAGGGCGATCGCCGAGGCCAGCGCCACCGAGTTTCTGAAGAGAGTCGATCGAGCGGTAAAAGCGGGGAGGACTTCCGCCATTCGAGGTGATGCGGAAGACTTCCATGAGAAAGGACAGCGCGCCCGTGAGCTGCGGCAACTCGATGACTAGGTCACGGCCTCGCTGCGAGCCAGATCCTATGCGCAATGGGTGCGAAAGAAACCTAGCGAGCGGCTTCCGCACCTGTGGCGAGTTACGGAAAGGCTTGCACGGCCACACCAATGAGGGGAGTGGCCCAAGTCTCTAGCCCGTCGGATCGCCCGAGAAGGTCACGAGATCTTGCAAAAATGCCAGCCCCCGAAAGGCGATTTATCGACCTGGACACCCAGGTTCCTCCCCCGGGGCGGCTCCAGGTCGGCGAACTGTGGGTGGACATACTTAATGACGCCAAAGGCGAATTTGAAGTCGACGATGCCGCCGTGTTCTTCTCCACATGGAGGGTTGAAGAGCCGCCGAACATTGACGACGTTTTTATTGATGGCATCGAGGCCAGGGCCGGCCGTGTGGCCCTGGACTCCAATATGATAGACGAGAGAGCGGCAAGGCTCCTCAGGGCCCTTCCAGGGGATGAATATATCCTGAGGATAAAGTTCCTGCTTCAGCGACATGAGGGGTAATGGGTCGTGGAAGACCCAGTGATGACTGATAGAAAGAAGGGACAGGATGTGGTCGAGATCACCCTGCGCCCGGTATTCAGACTGGCATCGACAGGGCCTATTACCAGATTGCCTACCCTGTCACTGCAGTCGTTTACGGCCTCAACACTCTCAGAGAGCCAGACCTTGGCAATTTGGCCCCGATGCCCAAAGAGTAGTGGAGCATTTCGAAGGTACCCTCAGATGTCAGGGCCTTACCCCCACGAGACGGCGGAAAATACAGGAGTGGAAAGAGAGGGTCCATGACAGAGGCGCCACGGTCGAGGACGTTGCAGGGCTTGAGAAGGTCCTCAAGCGTGCAACTATCCTGCGAGACAACGCCGGCGAGGACTTCTCCAACAGCGGCAAATATGGTAGAGGTGGAGATGGTTACCATCGACCCATAGAGGTTATCTGCCACAGCGGCCACGCCTGGTCCAAAGACCTGCACTTTCTCGCTTCCAAGCAGGTCTACATCTACGTGGGCGACGTCTGGGAATCAATCAGAAAGGTCAATAGCTGGCTGGCTTCTCGGCGGTGAAGATAAACGGCTCAATGTGGATCAGTTCGTGCTTCAGGACGGTCGCACTTTCAGGACACAGACGTCTCATCGACCTCTTCAGGACGCCCGTAGAGCCTTGGGAGACGAGGCCCTGGGCGACAGGGCTTTCGGCGCGAACCACGCAGCCAGCATTATGACAAAAAAGCACAACGGTTGGAAACCAACCCCGGCCGGCCCCCTTGGTGACATCCAGAAGGCCTGCGTAGAACATGGTCAGGTGGTCTCTGGAACTCTTTGGACTACGACACTCGAGACATCGTTAGCATCGACATGAAGGCCTGCTACCCAGCCAGTGTCCAGGGGGGAAGGCGAGGCCAAGCCGTATTTCGAGCGGTTTGGGCACCCAACCCGCCATATGACCAGAATGTCCATAAACGGCCCCCTCCCAAAGAATATAGGCACAGGCTTTGCCGAGGTCCAGGAGTGGGAGTTCAAACAAGGGGGTTCTCCCCGTCATCCCCGCCTGGTTCGGAAAGCATTTCCCAGAGCGGGGCCGGCACCCCTGTTTGTCTTTCTCATAGAGTCCGGTCTCCTTACCCATCTCAAAGTGTGCGAGGCCATTATCACATTCAAGAAGCAAACTGAAGTCTGGATTCCAGAGGACCGCGATCAGGGATGCAGCATCATCGGGAAGTTCACACAGGGCAGCAAGGCCGATGGTAAAAGACTAACCCGGAGGCTTGTGACCGACCAGGAAGAGCTGGACTTTCGGCCACATACTAACATATTACGACGGATCGCAGTCCCAGTACACCCACCTGAGGGCCAGCATGATTGTCTATGTCCATATAAACCTCCTCGCCATGCTGCAGCGTTTCCAACCCGAGGAGGCTGTCCGGGTGGCCACCGACAGCCTCTACGTTCAGAAAACCGCGCTGCACAAGCTCGGAGGTGTCGGGGGTTACGTGGTCAATAGACTCTGTGACTGCTGTGAGGAATGGTGTATCGACTGCCTGTTGGGGAAAGAGTATCTTCTACCAGTAGGCCCGGCCCAGTGGCGCGACAAAGGTGAACGGCTGTACATGCGCCGCCGCCTACCTTCCCAAGCCTGAATATTTGCATCATCAAAAAGACACTCCAGTCTCTAAGACCCCCAACTACGACGACTCTCTAACCCAACACCTGATTTCCTATCTCAACGGAGGTGGCGGGAGTGGCAAGACAACCATATCGATTCAGCTCTTTCGTGCTTGAGACCCTCTGGTGTTCACCCCGACCTACCGCCTCGCGAAGGAGATGAGGGGCAGAGGCGTCAACGCCCAGACCTACCACAGCTTCTTTCGGTGAAGCGGCCAGAATGACTGGACGGTCGACCGCATGGGCCAAAAGTTCATCCCACGTGTCATCATCTGGGACGAGGCCTGCACTGTGCCCAGGTCTATCCTCGAGATGTTCTTGGATTGGCTAGAGCAGCGTGGGATTCAGGTCGTCTGCTGCGTGATCAAGGCTAGCCTCCACCAGTTGCTGAAGAGATGTCCCATGGCTGACTGCGACAAAAGGCAGACTAATACGAAGAGATCGAAACAGACCATAGGACGAAAAACGATGTCCTCAAAGCCGTAAAAAGGAGAATCCGCTTCCAGACTGACAAGGTCCGGTGCCATGAGATGCGAAAGGCTCTCCCCTGCTGCCTATGGTGGGGCCGGTTTGTGGAGCAGTGGAGGCCCAAGAACCTTATCCTAACCAGACGCCAGACGGTCCGAGATCCGGCTCAGGAGCTGTTGCACCGGAGACACAAGGGAAAATTCCCAGACTGGCGTCTCGGCTATTCACTCACAGTACATTCTCCCAAGAGTCTCACCATTAATGACCCACAAAAGGTCTGGATCATCGACGACTGTCTCCAGTGGTCCAACCTAGTATACATGGCCGTGTCACGTGTGGAGTATCTGCACCAGCTAGAACGGGTTGCCTGTCCACCAGTAGAGGGAACTGAGGTCAGGCAACCCACAGAGCACGACATTAGGAAGGCCATCCAGAAGAAGCTCGTATCCTACAAGCGCCAGGACCAAGCTAAAAGCCTTGAAGATTTCAATCTCAATGTGGACTACGTCCTGCAGCTCAAAGAGAGCCAAAAGAATCGCTGCACTGCGTGTAATATCGAATTGCAAAGAGTGCAACCGAAAATGAGGGGGTGCGGTACTCAGCGAGCAAGTACACCATCCGGTGGCAGCTGAGTATCAGGAGGCACCACCATGAGCAAATCCACGAACAGACCCATCTAGCAGATAATATAAGACAGGCGCACCTGGCTTTGGGACTAAGCGTCCAAGCCTGTAGACCTGGAGTGACCACACAGGATCGATCGCGCGACGGCGATCACCCTCAAGCTCGCCTGGATGGTAGAGGTAGCGAACGCCCACAGCAGAGAGGAGATTTTACTTCGTGCGGCTAGGGCAGCGTGAACGACGCGCAGCGTGCGGCTACTTCAATATATCCCAGGGAGGATTCCTTGCTTAATCAGCAAGTATTTCGTGGCTATGGTCAGGCCGATGTCAGCAATAACCATGCCTGCGTCATAGCCGGTCAAGTCTAGCTTGGGGGCAGGGCCTTTCCAAACTATTTTGACCAGACGAGGATAACCCATCGCTAAGCCGCTAACGACAGCGGCATGGTAGGCCATGTTGGCCAGCATTTTACCATCGATTGACGACATGCTTCTTACTGCATATATTGCTGGTTCAGCCTTGGCTTTAACATGATCGTCTAGGCTAAGCCGCGTTCTCGTTGATATATTCCAGAAGCTTGGAAACCTCCTGGAGAGCAGCAGCTGTTAACGGGAATTGATCGCTAAATTGCGGGTTCCCAGATCCTCGCAGCCATGGAGATCTTTCGATTATATTTTCGATTAACGGCCCTACACTAGCTGAGAGTGTTGTTGGTCTGCGCCAGCTCTTCAAAGTCCGGTTGGCTAGTTTACCCAAGCCTCGCAGTCCAGGGCCTGGGTGTTTTCCACGTTTCGCCATTGTGGCAGCACCATGCATTGCTGACCGAAGTTATTCGCACTTCGCGCGGCTGACTGCTTACAATTCCAACATGCCCTTGCAGTCACTACGTCTAATTCGATCAGTCGTGACAATTCTGATATCTAATGCGCATAAAAAAGATGAACTACTAAGGGTGTGCCAGCACTTCGTGCGGACGTTGTAGTGATTCCCATGGCGCATAGCGCGCGGTTTCCGCTGGCACGAGATGCGCATGGCGTCTTTAACCCTATCTGGCCTGGGCTTTTTGGGACCTGTCGTGGCCGGGGGCGCCGAAATGCACCCCCCCCCCTAATTATTTTTCTTACCCCTTGAGATACGGGGCTGAAACTTACCACACTATACCCTTGGTCAAGCTCTACCAGAAAATGTAAAAAGTAAGATGGCCGCTTTGATGACCTCACAGTGACGTCATTTTCAAAAACGGCATTTTTGGTCGATTTTTCGGTCAGATTTTTCGAATTTTTTATTTATGCAATTTCTCCGCAAAAGCAGCATGATAAATTAGTAAATATTAATGTGATGTGAAATAAAATAGTTTTTGCCCACTTTTCATCGCAGAAAAGCAGAAATTTAGAAGAAATATCACAAAAACATCACTTTTCTGGGACCCCACATGGCCGCCATCTTGAATTTACCCATGATCCTCTCCTCGGGGGTCATGCAAATAGGCTCAAAATGACCCTAATACGATAAGCTATAAAGTCACGGAGTTTCAGCTCTCTATTTTTTGGCGTTCCGGAGATATCGCAGAAAGTTTGGTAGGGTGAGCCATTTTGGCCCCCCCCCAGGCCAGGTAGGGTTAATAATCCGCCCGTAGAAAGCAGTTTATCATGATTCTATTTCGAATGCCCTGGCAAACTGTTTCCTTGCTTCATCCCTGCCTTGCTTCAAAAGTTCGTGTTTTTCTGGCTAATATGGGAAGCTTTCAACGATTTAGTCCTGATGGCAAAATTTCATCGCGTCAGATTTAGATTTCTTCTCTAGCATGTGACGGAATTCGCTATCAGAAATCTTGTTGTCCACAAGTGCTTGCGAGACATCAATTTTGAAGACGCTAGGACGCGAATTTCATCGTGTTTTTTTAAATATTTTATGGCCAGGCGTCGAGATGTAAACTTGCAAGCTATTCCAGCCAAACCACTTGAAAGAGCCGAGACTTCAAGTGCTACAACAACGGGTGCGGCAATTATAGTCGACAAGAGGCCGACCCCAGTGGCGCCGAGAACCAAAGCCACTGTGGCAAACGCATAGTCAACGCCATCTACGGCATTCACCGCTTTGCAGTATTTTTTGTACAAGCTCGAGCGTGAATCACGATCTTGGGCGAGTTCATGCTGTATATCACAGATGTGCTTTAGCCTGTAGTCATGTAGTCGGATTCAGCCTCGTCCAATGTTGGATATAGTCCAATTATACGCTGGCTTCGAGTAAATTTATATACTGTTGTCAATAATCTCTAACTCAAAGTTATCCAACGGCCGGTTAATCACCTTGAGACTTTCTAAGCTGACACTCTCAGCTAGGAATAGTTCCCTACTCGTGTATTTACGCCCTCTAACGACACATGCACGACAGGCCTTCTATTTGCGCTAAGAGCAATGAAAACCCTCAACTCATGATTAGCGTGCTTATCCTGTTACTTTATCTGAAAATCTGGTAGTATGTCCACGAAGCTGTCGTGAGCGGGAGCAGGTGGTAACAGTATTGCAGCAAAGATGGTTGAGTCTGGAGGAAGAGTGATCAGGACGGGGAACGTCGTATTCATTACTAGAGCCCCTCGAGGATCAGTGCTTCTTATATAGAACTCTTCGTCCTGGAGGTGTATTTTGATGTTGTTTTCAAACAGACTGTAGGACAGGAATGCCGTACCTCGATTTAAAACTTTTCTCACGCCCCCGATTTTATCGATCTGAACTCCCGATTCGACCCCAACAATGTCAATGAGCCAGCCCATATTGTTACTTTCGGCGAGAGTCCATTGTCCGTTTTCCTTTTCACGAGACTGTATTTCACGTGCGTCCGTGTGTTTACTGTGCTAATATCTTCAAGGTCTTTGGAACTTACATCCGTGGTTCTTCCTGGCGTAAGCTTCTTTCGATGGTATAAGCCGTTTTTGAACTGAAAGCCGTAGAGGCGGTCATTGTAACCTGCCTCGCCAAACCCCACGGTATCCGCGAGATCGCCTAAGTCCAAATTACTGCATCTGGGTCCTGCGGAGTCAACCATCGTTGTCATGAAAGAAGATCAAGAATTACACTCATATAAGCGGCCTTTACTAGTGTATCTGATTTATCTAACAGAGAGAACGTTAGCTGCGGGATATGGCCAGTTATTAGTGGATTATACTGTGGATTAGGGAAAGAAATTGTTTTCCCATAGTTTACTCCCTCACCGGTCACAGATAAAGCTCTGAAAAGAGTGGAAGGGTAGGCTACGCAAGAGCTGGTGCCAGTACTTCGTGCAGTTCCAGCCGTCGTCTCGACTGCCTTGCCCACTAGATTGTGTGATGAACTCACCTCACCCAGGTGAGCGAACACTTCTTTATTGGGTGCTAGTGTGGGGAAGCTGTCGCCCTGCATTGTCCCAGTCAAGGTAATGTCAGGGTTTGAGAACCCCATGACCTGCGCAAGGCCAAGCAGTTGTATATTATTGTCGGTCGTCAACTTCAGTCGACCAGTGGCATGATTTATATCCAGGCCCGCCTCGTGTGGCTTGAAGACCTCTTTATTAAGGGAACAGACATTGTAATAACCGCTAGGGACAACCGCAAGCTTTCCGTTGACAGAGAAGCTAGTTCCGGCTGGGACACTCTCCCATAGTGAATAGAGCTCGAGCAGTGCTACTTTGTATTGTCCGTTTTGTTTCTTGAGCGCATGCGTTAGGTCAACTGCCGCGCCATTTTGAAAGTTGCTCAGTGTTACATACATAGCCGGCTTCAGAGATGTACCATGGATAGACACGCCTTTAGCTTCAATAAAAATGCCACCTACCAGGCGGGCGGAGTGTACACCGCTGAAACGTCGTCTACGACGACCGCACGAAGTATTACTGTGACAACATTCACTCACCAAGACATCCTGGTTAACACAGCAGATGGTGACTTTGCGGCCCAGTTTCCTGCTGTATTTGTGAAATACTGTCTGCCTAAAGTGAAATAGCTACCCGGTTGTTAACGTTAACATAACAGTCGCTCCCCCAAACACAGAAGGAGATACGGGAGAAAAAGGAGTGGTTCCCACGGCGAGTTCTCATGCCGTTCCCACCCAGCACACCGCGCCGGCTCACTCCTCGCGAGATGTCGCTGCCGCCGAGGTCCCCAGTCAGCACGACGACGAAAAGACCGCGACCATCGTATGTGTCATCGTAGCTGGGCTGGTGACCATTTAGCTATTTTGTTAGCCAGCCGCGAGTCACCACATCAAGCAGCCTCTCAACCGCAACAACCAAGGCCCACATATTCTCTGCAAGCCTTCCAGCAGTTTTCGACATAAGGCTAAGAAGCCAGGAAACAATGTTCCCGATTATGCCGGGCAGCGCCGACGCGGCTCTTCTTGCGAGGATTCGGCCGATGGCGTGTAGGTGTGTCTTGACCCACTCCTTTACAGCCCCGCTGGTAGGGTTGGAAGGAATCGGTGTTGGGCCTGGGGCCCGTCAAAGCAAGCACTAGGGTGGACACGATGACGCCCAGCGCAGTGAGGATGCTACCAATGGTTATCCCCTGCTCTCTGAACAATGTGCGAAGTTGCTCAGCCAGGGTAGTGTCTTCGTTGAGGACGCGGTTTATCGTCTCTCGGATTCGGTTAATCTGTGAGTGAAGAGCCTCCCGACTGGCAGTTGCAGCCTCAAGGCGGGCGGCCCGCTCATCCTTAAGTTCTCGAACACGCTCCGCGACGCGCCTTCGAGAAAACTCATCTACGTCCGTCTCATTCAGTTTTCCTTCCTCGAGGGCAATGCGGTCATCCAATGCTGACAGCTTGGCCAGGTTGTTAGTGAGCTCACCCTGATTGGTCTGGAGGGCCTTGTCAAGCGAACGCAGCTCTCGGAGATTTAAAGGGGGGTCGTGCGTGGCGCCAATGACTTCATCGATTTGCGCGTCCGTGAAGGCCGTTTCCATTTTCTGAACAGGGTCTGAGGATTCCTTGGCCCTTCCGCCGAGGTCCTGTAGTTCAACGCTTTCGACAGCCGCTGCAGTCCCACCAAGCTCTTCGCTCGCTGTCTGTAGAGCTACCACAGCCTGAGGGGGCAGCTTTGCCGATGACTGACGGCGCCAGTCTACAAACCCTAGTTCAGCCCGAATTGCGCTGAGACCACCACGCTTCCTGGCTACCGTGGACAGGGAGAGAGGTTGGCCTGTACGAATGTTAATTAAGTCCAAGTCGGGGTAAGCCACAAGGCGCAGCTTCCCGTCAGTCGTGAGTTCAAACTTCGAGTAATCCCTACCTAGGTTAGGATTAATCCCCTTCTCTGCCTGGTAGTTCTATTTATCATCGAGAGTTGTCAGGACTAACTCTTGTTGATGAGAGAGTGGCATGAGAGCGGTCGCCTTCCTGCGCTTGCGCGTCCGAAGGACACCTGCTGCCGGTTGACAAATCGGCATCGTCCGTTTCCTCTTCGAGACGGCCGGTATCAACATCATAGTCTGTCATATTGAACCATCACAGCTTATCACTTCAATATTACCATGGCTTCTTCACAATACGGTCGCAAGATTAATCCATACCGCAGACTTCGCGAGCCGCTTGGGATCAAGGGGGTTCGCCGGGAAGTTGTGATCACAAACAGCCCCAGCACTATCGACCAGAACCAACAGCTACTGGTGTGCTTTCTCAATCTCGGAGCTCACGATGTTATTGTTCCGATGACCGCTCGCCTTGCCTTCAACATCGAACTGAACTCCTCCGACGCGAAACGAACCGTGGTTCAGAATCTGGGCCGCGCAATCATAAAAAAATACAACAATCAAAATCAGCGGCAATGAGGTTATGAGCATTGACAACTCCGACGTATACCACTGCTATCGCGACCTGTGGAAAATAGCCAAGGAGCGCAATAATGCAGCCTACCATGGTATAGATAACAGCAGAAACCAGAACACGATAAAGCTTCGGGTTGGTGCCGCGGATGCTGTAAACACAAAAACAGATAAGGCCATAGCACGGGTATACGGCAACAGCTTCTTTGCCACGCTTGGCTTTGAGTTGCTGAACAGCCACATCCCTTTCTACCAAAGTGCGCTTGGTGATCGTCTGGAGTACGAACTAACATTTAACGATTACAGCCGCGTGATCGTCGCAGAGGGTGATCCAGCTGTCAGTTACAATATCGAGAACATCTGCCTGGAGTTCGAAATGGTCACGCAGAATGATCTCGCCAGATTGATCCGAATCCAGTATGCAGGACGCCTAGCCCTCCTCTACGGCAGAGTGCCCCGCCACCGCAAACTGACACGTAACAAGTCTGACATTCTCTGGAACATCAGCCTGAACGTGCCCGCTCGCAGCATGAAGGGCATTCTCATGCTGTTCGAAGACCCTGATCCCTGGAAACGCAACACTGAGGACTTCTATAATCCGCACATCACGAAGGTGGAAGTGTGCCTCGAGGGCGTGCCGAATCAGCTGTACAGTCGAGGACTGAGAGTGCACCAGCTGTGGGACGAGATCAAGAAAGAGTTCGCAGCCGATAGCAAACACCAATCCGAGGTTGCAATGGCCGAAAAAGACCTGGATCTGGCTGACGTCTCCCTGGGGGAGTTCCTGACCACAAAATATGCACTGTGGCTGGATCTCCGAGCCACGAACGATGACGGACTAGAAGGGAGCGGCCGAAGAGTGGTGAATGCCAGCGAGGGCATCACCATCCAGATCACAAAGGAAGCAGTGCCGCCCGGCGCATTGAACGTTTATCTGTACATCATGATGGATGCACAAATCAACATCGAGGATGACCCACTCAAAGAAGTGCTCAATTAATATTGCGCAGCCCCGCTGACCCCCACTCCGCTATTATATGTGGCCAAACAGGGTGTGGCAATGCAGTTTTCCCTCTTGACCTACTTGAAGGCCACTTCCATTGTGTTTTTGAGGACATCGTCATCCGCCCCACGATTCGCTACAACAAGAGCTTTCTAGCCCGATATTGGGTCTAGGCTGACCCACAGATTTACATAGTCGACCCCGGCCAGCGCCTCCGCGACTATCTGCGAGCATTATATTGCCTATTTGCCGAAGAACACACTTTGTACATCATTGACGACTGTGCCGCATGCAAGGCTCTAACCAAAAAGAGAGACAGACTGGGTAGATACTTCATGTAGGAAGCTATTGTCTGTTTCTTTGTGTCGTTGAAAAGGCACAAGTCTAGACACATTGTTGTCCCCAAACTTGGCTATTGTAGGCAATGTCTCGTGATTCTTACATGGATTATGAACCACAGGCTGTCTGAGCTAGCCTTCAGTGGCCACAACACAGAGCACAGTTTATGCTTGCTGACTCAGAAGTACAACTCGGTCTTGAATGATCTACGAGACCAGACGCGATGGTGCGCTTTGTTTCACTGTAAGGACCGCGATTCTTTCGAAGAGTGCCTCCAAGAGAACGATGTTATTCCAACAAGAGATGAGCGACTTAAAGCTAGGGCGCTGCTGGCAGAGGTAAAATATGCAAAACTTCTATTAAAAACTGAACAGCCGGCTACGTATATGGTTGTTAGCTAACCATCTTAACAGCTGCGCGCGTGCTGATTATACGGTCAGGCTGTAAATGCTCGCGCAAGTGTACATCATTTACGAATATATTAAACTGAGGAGGTACGAAAGGCATAGTCTCAACTTTTGCCAGCAGTACGCGCAAGTGATTCGGGCTACGCACGTAGCAAACATGGACTGTGATGAGATTATTGACCAGCTGTTGAAAGAAGAGGCTGGCGGTCGTGCCGCCAAAACGGCTACATCTAGCTGCCACGAGGACGGCGTGGCAGCCGGAACCGCACGAAGTGCTGCTGGGACAGACGCAACGTCTCACTCTAGCTTCGTAGGAGCCGCTGGAATGGCTATTGCTAGTAAGCGCGAAAGACTAGCAGCATTGGCCGCCGGAGGACAGGCCAAGCAGTACATCGGGAGGGCAATTACATCGGATCAGGTCGAAAGCCTGTTTGATAAAGAAGTTGAGAAACTGTATGCTCGCTATGAAGCGCGCTTGGGAGCTAAGATGACTAAGACCTTGGGGACACCTGCGCTTCAGCTCTATGCCATGACAGCCAGCACTTTGCTCCCCATTCCATCTGAAAATCAATCAAAGCTCGTTGCTGATATAGAAGATGACTCCTTTGTTGAGCATGCGCTCAGGAATGCTACCTGTCAGCTATACCACCGCTTTGGAATGTTCTCAGCACCCCTGACCACATTTTCTACCACTGTTAAACACTGCCAGTTTGAACACACATGCCCCCGGACATACGCGACTACGTTCGATGATGACGGAGGTACTGGAACCACAAGCGAATCAGCCAGCGGTGAGGGTGACTCGCAGACCCTCAGTCGGGAAGTGACAGCGCCTGGAGAAAAAACACTAAAAATGTGGAAGCGGGACGAAGGACGCTGCCGCGCGGAAGGCTAAACAAGAACAAATAAAGATGGAGCTCAAGGAGGCCAAGGAACGTCTTGCACCCACAGGAGTGCCACAGACTGCCGATACGACATTATCAAGCAGCGAACCGACCGTCGGAACTAAACGACCACAGTGGGCTCCTTATATACTATGCGGTTTAAGAATTGCAGGGGCTCTACTCGTGGGATACATGTTGCGCTCGCGTACCCTTTCAAGATGGCCGCCTGTAAGAGAGCCAACTGATCTTCGAGCGACAGCGCGCCTGACACCAGTCGTTCCGACGGTCGAGACTACGGGGACAGAGTAATTAAAGGACACTTTACATATGCAATAATGTCTTCAAAGATGTCAACCTTAAGCAGAGAAGGTAAAATCCGTAGCCGTGCCTACTAGAAAACATGGCCTCGATTGCCTTGCTAGTGGGTTGAGCTCTGGTCAACGCTCTTGCCTTCAGTGGGTCGAATGACCTCTTTTCCATGTTTCGAAGTTCGGGTGTTGACGAAGAGCGCAAACGGCATGACAAGGCTATAGAACAGCTCCAGGCTGCAATGGATGCATGGACAAAAAAGCGAACCGAAAGGCTTGACTGGATAAATGAAGTGCTCCGACGACAGGGACACGCCGTGCGCACATTTCATGACTTCGATGCCGCAATCCGCGTGTATTCCCAAGTCACGGGCAAAAAACCTGACCCTCTCGGCCCAGAGCCTCGACTTTTAGACATGTACGTACCTTCAGGTAATCAAAAAGACCGGGAGATCGTCTTTGTCGTTCTAGGAATGGGCGTGACAGGGCTCATTGCTTACAAAGTAGGCAAATTCACCAAATAGGTGAAGAAACCGATTGTGGTTTTAATTCATTTTGCCTTTACACAGCGATTTCTGATATCACGTTCTGTCGCATTTACACAGGCGAAAAAAGAGCAAAATCCTTGCGTCGAGAGCGCCGTATTTTTCGTATTATGATAGGAGTCGAGTCCGTACGCTGTTTGTCAGCGGTTGCTGGAACAGCGGGCACTAAATACTACAGCACTTCGTGCGGCTACTGAATGTCCGGTCTGATAGCGAGACGTAGATAGATAAGCTTCGGGTTTACAAACATATAACATAGCCTTTGGGGGATATTAATGCCGACTGTTTTAAAACAAAGAATTTTCATAACTAAAGAAACATATTGAAACAATTTATAAATACAAAATAATATTAAGATATTGATCATCGGTAGTATCATCCCGGTAGTATCATTTGAGTTGGTCCTTGTAAAAATTCAATACTTTAAAGTGAAGCATTATAACAGTATACCAAGAGGAACAACAACAATGTGTCCCGCTCCACGAACGTAACTGCTTCATAAACTCTCCATACCGTGTGCTTACACGAGCGTGGTTTGGTAAATTGTTCGCAGGCTACACGTACAGTTTTAAATGCACTACATTTACATACACATCATACTACCGACTGGTTGATTTACTCGACCCAGATATTCAACCCTGAACGAGATCCATGTTTTTTGAATGAAAGCCGGGTGACATACATGCCATGCTGCTTGTCAGCTCTGACATACCAGATAACCTACTTTCTGTCCCAAACATTGCAAAACAGAGACGTCCATTACAGCAAAATACCTTTAAATAATGTGTGAAAAATGAAAAGTGCTGGAATTTAATTCACTGATATACGGGCCTAATCAATTCTAGATTGGATAAAATCATTCCGCATCAGACTCGAAAATTCTAGGGTGAGTGGTAGATATATATTGTGTTTTAAAGCCATTAATATCGTCCGTGAAAGATTACCCCGGTTGAGTCTTGCGATATGCTAAATCGAATCTTTCAGTTACGTCTCACAATCGGGTTCGCGCCGCTGCTCTTGGAACACCTGTTCCGAACTCTTCTCACAAATATTCTAGACTCAGTCTAGGATGCCACGGAGGGGAGTTATGAGGGCAATTGAGTCCCAAATAAATAATAAATAATTTAATTTAATAAAAAAAATGTCACAGGCCACGAAGCCATCTGACGGGACTCAGTGAGACTTGACACATCGGTTTTGCATTTTTTGATCGCTATTTTTTTGGGAACCGAGTGGGTTATTGCGTTGATTACAACGGTATACCCCCACGCGAGACCCTCTAAATGGGGGTTTGCGGTGTAGAGCCTGGGTCGGCGAGCGTGGTCTCCATAGTATGGAAAGTTGGGAGGTATGAAGTCCATTATTGCGCCCCGGGGCCCTAGGAACGCGACCAACCCGCGACCAACCCGGTACGACCATCATGCGAGCATCTTACCACCAGACGCATAGCGTGGGCGATCCCACCCCCACTCCGCGTAGCGCGTTCCACTAGCTCGAGCAACGTAACCAACCCGGCGCCCACTTTCAAACAACTGTCTTACAGGGGCCACCATCTGGGAAAAAAGGGGGTGAATGGTGAGTTAGTGAAGCTCGTAAGACTACGGTGCAAGGAAGTTGCATAGAGGATAAAAATGATCGGAAGAAGACCCCAGGCAAATCCCCGACACCTTTTTCCTCCGACTTCCATACCAAATCTCCAACACCTTCGGACGAGGGGGTCGGCCGCCTGGCCGATGCCAGAGACTTCGCGACCGCCGCCCAAGGCGGCCCACCGGTCTCAGAAAAAAACTACAAACTCATTTCGGATGAATATTTCACGTTGTTATTTGGCGGTAATCAACACCTTGGTCAACAAATGTGGATATATATGAATAACACGGCAAGGAGCTGAACGGTGATATTATCTTGGTACTGTGTTTTTAAACCGCGTTATTTTTCCCACAATGCGACATATTCTCCTATATTTCACGGTAATTTATATGATTCTAAAATATTAATCCCATAGAAGAAAGGTATCAGTTATATAGTTTACTCTGGAAACAATTCAAGACCAGCCATCACGTATTGGAAAAAACAACGCGTACAAATGATACGCTCGTTTTAATTCACACTTCTCTGCATAAATGTGCATATGCGCCACGTGTGCGTTTCACTATTATTATCTAGTCTATCATACATACGTATAACATGGACAAATACCATTTCGGTGTGACCAGCTTCAAACTCTAGGTATCAAATAATAATGATTCTCTGTCATTCTCATGTACAAGACCTTCACAATGACGTATAAATATTATCTCTACATCACGCTGTTATCGAGATATTCAAATCTCCCCTGGAACTGTGATGAATTAGGGTTTACAATAATAGACTATCTGATTATGACTGACAGAATAAAGACTGTTGTGATATTTTTTAATCCCAAAAACAGGTGTGTCATTTTTCACAATTATGGTCTGTTTATGTTGGATGCGACCTAATTGCCCTGTCTGCCTAAATGGTGGGTGGCATATACAAAGAATGACAATAACACACTTAAACACCGGAAAACAAATATGGGCGTTGTCCTCCCCCCGGTCACCGTCCATAAAAGGCCTATCACTCTCCTGATATGACCTTTCGAATGATGCGTTGTAACACTACGTTGCGTTGTGATCGAGTTATATAAACACAGACGGACAGACTTTACGGCTTTAAATGATAGGATCTATGCAACTAACTGTATGATGTCATAGGTGGAATGTTTTAGGATAAGTTTCCATCAGAAGTGCAACTTCGACCTGCCATGTTTTGTTAACCGCTTTGAGCAGTTTCATGAGATAATTCCATTGTTTTCAGGAGAGCACCTATATACCGTTTGGAATTGGGTATAAGAAACGTCATTACAGATTGTGATATTATTGGCTATCTTCCCATTTCTTCAGAACAGCCCTTCAGAAGATCGATGCAGATTCGGGCAGAAATAATTGAAGAGTAATTAACACTGAAATGATACCTACACTGCCATGTTATTGCCGCCATAATCCAGATCTGATACGCTATCACACTTTGCTATCCCTGTGTGATCATTATCATCAAATTTGAGAAACTTACCTACTTGTAACAGAGCAGATCTAATGCTGCCAATTTTATAGCGCTGTCCCACTGAAACGTGAGCAGTGTGACTAACGTCACAGGACCTACGAAGTAGGGTAAGCATTAGACGCGAACTGAACTCTTGGAAATCCCCACCCCCAGTTGAAATCCTGCCTATATTAAGATGGGCACTGCCCAAGTCAGAATCACCAGTGATTTTCATCAAAAATCACCAGAAATTTTCATCAAAAGTAGGTAAGCTCAGAACTTGTTGGTAACAGTCTCCTAATGCGCCTTCATTCCAAAAATAAATAACGATCGCCGATTTAATTTATAAAAATTTTAACTAAAGGAAACAGATTGAATAGTAAAAAGTTCAGTAGATTTCAGGCTTTACGTGTGAAAATACATTTACATCTCTTTAATGGTTTTCGCTGCCCTTGTCCAGGACCAAAACAAATTTTTGAATCGCATTATTTTCCCAACAATACAACAAATTCTTATATATAGTCCTATAGTAGAAAGGTAGCATTTATGTAGTTCAACTCAAGACCAACACCTTCTCGGCACAAGATAATAATGATGCTATGTCATTCTCATGAGCATGACCGGTACAAAAACGAATAAATAGCATCTCTACATCACGTTGTTATCTAGATATATGAGACAACACATTTTGGGTATCGGCAATCTGATGAATGTAGAATTTGAGGATTGTACTTAGCATCTTAAATACAGCCTCTTAATACTGATTACATATCTGTTTAATTTCGTTTCCCCTAATGTAGCAGTGTGTATATAGCACAAGTGTGTATCTCAAGTTAACGGCAGCTGTTCAAATGTCCACTGGAACGGTAATAAATTAATAAAGACGTCAACACGTGAACTCATAGAATCTGCAATGTGGATGGTTTAATGTAATACCGGTACCATATGTTGTGATATTTTTTTAACTCCCAGACAGATCTGTTTATTTTTGTCTCCTCTGCTCTGACCTCTAAGAACAATTTTCCTACGAAGTAGGCTACAGATCGCAAATTGTCCGGTAATGAGTGAGTCCATCCGAATCCTTTCGTCGGCAAAATAAGGAGAACCGTTAACATTAGAACCTTGATTTTTGGCATGAACGTGCATTAGGGCATTGTTACCATCAAGTTCTCATCTGAAATAATTCCGATTATAATTAGATTTATAATTAACACTTCAGTATATTGTTATAGATACATGTTATCTGTAGCCTTTAACGTGTATCGTATTTCACATCCAAACATTTCATCATTGCCAAGAAAACTGTGGTCCGTTGTTAACTTCCCCATGTAGTCAGTGGGTCATCCCAGTAGTCTATCAAATGTGATTAAAATTTGATGTTGATGCAAAGATCAAAGACCTGTTTAATCCTGTAATAAGTGACAGCAATATACACAAATGTGTACACAACACATACCAAAATATAACACAGAGGTGTTTATGGTATACACAACTCCCATATAGAGAATATATGTCAGTTCAATTGGATGGGTCTACATCTCATCAAGATCTTGCTGGCAGTAATTAGAAAGATGCACATATTACTTGTAAACAGTTATTATTACTGAGAAAAGTGCTAAATAACATTGAGGAATATATTCTGTGTCAGATTTCAAGTCCACGAGTGCAATGTCTGCAAACAGGCAACACTTGTCAAAAAAGATAGAAGAACAAAAGGAATAAAATTCAATGACAACATATCTGATGGTCATTTGCTGATCTCTACTACATTAACAACCATGAAAGATGAGGACAGCTGGAAGTTGCCTCACTTAAACTGTTAACTGTTTGGTGAAACATTAAAGTGGCAACTTACAGAGAGCAAGCCCTATCTTCCAACAGAGTTGGAGGTCATACCTCTGAGTCACACTGTGCGAAATTCCCAGAGAAATTATTTGATGTGTTTTTGGGGTGGGTGGGGGGGACTTGCTAATATTTGGTGCCTGTAATCCATGTTCATTGCTACCTACAAGATCTCTGATATGAATAGGAAAGAAAATTACAAACTTATAATCCTGGAGATAGTGGAAATGGAATGAAGAGAAAGTATTTGATATGATGCAAATGGGACTGACAATAGACACACAAAAATGTGAAACCATCAACAGTCAGATTAATTGTTGACTCAGTGAATCAGATTTTATTTGTCTCATTAAAGTTACAAATGGAAAAGGCATTTTGGAAATTCTTTATGTGTGGAACAAACATCTGAGTTTTTACAGGTGATATGATTATTATTAATTTCATGTGGTTTTAGACTGATATAAAGTGAATTTATGCATAAATGATTGAAGCATTGAAGATTTTAACTGAGGTCTAGATTTTGAAAAAAAGCATGTAATTGTATCTATGTGAATTTCCTTTCTTCCATTTACATTTTATTGTATCTTGAAAGTTAATGTGCTCATAATTACCAGCTGTGTTAAGTGAACCTCGTCATATTTGGCATTGACTATTTGGCCCTAGTACTGGCAAATCAGTCATTTTTTGCCTATATTTGCTCCAAAAGGTCTCAGTTTTGTCGCAGAAATGGCATAACAATACAAGAGATGTTACCCAGCATTATCAGTATGATGTTTATTTCAACCACATTTAGCAAGAAAAAAAATAATTTTAATAATTAAAAAATTGATTAAAATTAATTAAAAAAATTATTTTATTTTATTAATAATTTAATAACATAAATTTGAAACAACCCTAATATTTGTATGTTGTTCAAGAGTCAGCCTGGAAAAAAATTGGGCTGATCAAGTCAAAACTGTAGCCGCAGTGACGATTTAAAGTTCTCTGGTCAAATGTGAAAATGTCACGTGTCGGGCACCAGTCCACTATTAATTCTGTTACTTGTTATGTATTAGCGTTAAAAATCGGCAAAAATCCAGAAAATTCACAACGCATAAATCCATCTGGCATGTCAATATTTACCTTGTGGGACATTACCAGTGGAAGTCTTGACAGATGTTGATCATGGAAATTTCAAATTCCCGCCACTGACAGCTGATTGGTGCTACAGAATGTCATTCAATTTGTAAACAGGGAGCCTTCTCACCCTTCACTGATCATGTCTCCATCCACCATGCTTTTCCCAAAGTGGCCCAAATCAACACCAGGATGTACAGTTTCAAGCCTCATCTACAAGTTGAAATATCAGATGTATCAGAAATGCTGAAAAATCGCAGCTCATAAAATCCATAAAGATCTGCTCTCAAATTTCTAAACAATATAGGTCGTGGGGTACTGACCCGGAAGTGATTAATTGTAGACTGATGCCACAGACACCTGACAGGCCATTTGCGTACACTTCGCCATCCATAAGATGGCTTGCGAATCGTGTGTCTCCATTATCGCGGAGCGATATCCGGTGTTTTACCGGATTCTGTTCGGCCTTCATCCGGCGGAGAACAGACTCGAAAACTCCGATAAATTACAGGTTTTCATACATACCCCGGGAACAGATATTGCCTGGGCTTACAAAATATATTGGTATGAATAACTTTCGTATCATCCAAGAGGTGTGGTAGATCTGTAATTTTGAACAAGTAGATCGTCACATGACTCGAAAATGGCGGGTTACGTTGGGGTTTCGTCGGTAGACTTTAGCTGATTGGCTGACGAAGTCACGTGGTATTGATTTCTGGAAATTCCCTCTAGCAGTTGCCGAAAGTAGTCTGAAATGGATACACCCAGACCCGAGCGGACTTAATGCTGGATGGACTGGTGTAGAAGAGGTGCCAAATTTCTCAGAGAATGAACTCTACAATTATTTGGTTCTAAGCAAACACCGGACAATTGATTCTCAAGGATTAGGGGCCCGTCGAGCACTAAAGGCTCGAGTTTTTTATAAAGACGGTCACCTACACGAATTAGCGTATCACGTGGTTGACGAAAGGATCAGCCATTGCTTCGTCAAATGTATGGTTGGCCATCCCTGCCAGAATTCGTCATTTAGAGGCTGCCTGTAAATAATATATACCATGGTATAAAATGCCAAGCCTGCCATAATTCGTATTTAGAGGATGCCTGTAATTATTTTGTACCATGGTATAAAATGCCGAGCCTGTCACAATTCCTATTTAGAGGATGCCTCTAAATCGCCAAGCCTGCCACAATTCGTATTTAGAGGATACCTGTAAATAATATATACCATGGTATAAAATGCCGAGCCTGCCATAATTCATATTTAGAGGATGCCTGTAAATCGCCAAGCCTGCCACAATTCGTATTTAGAGGATGCCTGTAATTCATTTAGCCGTAAGTCGTAAATTTACGCCTTCTTATCATTTCCACCAATGATATGCGCTTTTACAAATTTGGTGCCGGGTTTTACGCAACCTCCAAACAGGGCTATCTCCCCTCTTGTCAGTCGATCGACCCTGCCCTCAGTAAATTATAGTCTCCGCACAGTGAGTCTTCACCACGCCATGTAGCCTTTGTCGGAGATTAAAAGTGCGAGATTATCCGAACTGCTTGCTTTGATATTTCTTTGAGCAGGGTTCTAAGCTGATTAAACACAGGCGGTGGTAGATGAGACTGATAAGATGTTATTCCCCCCCCCCCCTTCTTTTGTAGGCTCCATGATGAAGGCTAACGGTGTTTGAAAACAAATCAGCGATGCTTGCCTTGTCGGAATTAAATGGTCCCGCACATTCACATCTGCAAAATTATATATCCTCGTATTTAATATGTGGACTGTTCTTGGCTGGTAAAATTCAGGTTTTGTGAAATGATGTTTTGGTACATGGCTATATGTAAATTGACTGAGGGCAGGGTCGATCGACAGGCAGAAGGGAAGATGACCCTGTTTGGAGGTTGTGTAGAGCCCGACACCAAATTTGTAAAAGCGCATATCATTGGTGGAAGTAATAAGAAAGCGAAAATTTACGACTTACGGCTAAAATGTCTAATTATGGCAGGCTTGGCGATTTTATACCATGGTATATATTATTTACAGGTATCCTCTAAATACGAATTGTGGCAGGCTTGGCGATTTACAGGCATCCTCTAAATAGGAATTATGGCAGGCTCGGCATTTTATACCATGGTATATATTATTTACAGGTATCCTCTAAATACGAATTGTGGCAGGCTTGGCGATTTACAGGCATCCTCTAAATAGGAATTGTGGCAGGCTCGGCATTTTATACCATGGTATATATTATTTACAGGTATCCTTTAAATACGAATTGTGGCAGGCTTGGCGATTTAGAGGCATCCTCTAAATAGGAATTAGTAGTAAGAGACGGGGGGTTCCAAAACACCCAGTTCGCGGAGCTATTACTTAAATACTAGAGAAACGCCGCCATCTTGGTGCGGTGCGGGCGTGAGAGACGGGGGTTCCAAAACACCCAGTTCGCGGAGCTATTACTCCGCCGCGTTGGTGCGGTGTCGGCGCGGTGTTGCCGCGGGCGCCGTTCGTCGACGAATCGGCGACGCGTGACTAATGCGGTACGCCCGCGGGCACGTGACTCACGGTGTAATTACAGCCTATCGGCCTATCTTCAAGACTCCACCATAGCTAGATCACCATAAGTAGACCACCCTGTCCCCATAAATAGGTCGCCATATAGTCGTATGGCCTTATATAATCGGGGTGGTAGGTAGAGACTATCTTTGTAACTAGGTGAGTAGGTCGAGGTGTCGTCAAGGGTCAGATGATCAACTGATAAAATAACCAATGCGTATATAAAGACTTCTCGTGCGCTTCTCACTTTATTCTACGACTGTCGCACCTGTATAAGCCGATATGTATAGACTAATGAGTACCCTTTACGCTTTAGTGAGCGGTGAAGGAAATTCTCCTCGAGTAACATTTCAACGTATACGGCATAATGGGCAGATTATAAAATCTTATGGCGTTGCCATACGACTGACGAGAGATGGGTGGTTTTCATTCAAACAATTCCTGCCTAGAGTGGATAGAATGATTCAGGCTAAAGAGACGGTTGAAACTCCATTCAAGCTACAAGATAATATATACATAAGCACTGCGGCGTATGAAGGGGAATGGCTCGTCCACATAAGAGAGTGGTACCTAAAATCACCAACCAGCGAGTTGAAACCGGGTCGGAACGGACACACGCTGAACACGAAAGGCTGGGATATGTTGAAAAAACTCATTCCTATCATTGAGACCAACATGATTGAAATAGAACAGCGTTCCGTCAGCAACGAATTCAACAAGTCTATCACAGGACCAATTCTCCCACCTAAACCAGTTGGATCTGCCGCGAGTGATCTACCGAGCGAAAATTTGGTGAATGATAATGGCGGATATTCATACGATGAAGCGGACGGCGTCTCTATGTGCGGCATTTTACACCGCAACCAAATGGAACAGTTGTATTGTGACACGTGCAATCCCTTTGGGGCTGGACTACTTCAGCGATGAAAACTCGAACAATGTGAACATTAGAAGAAAGACTGTTCCTATTTCGTCATTCATATATGGGACTTCATAACGTTAAACATTTTTTCCTAACCCTTCACGCTATTAATGGAAGGCTTCGTATAATAAGTGAGACTTGTGTATACCGTTATTAACTGTAAGACTGGTCGATCTCGCTTAAAATCAAATCGGTTAACGGAATTTCTCCTATTTGTTCGGGTATTCCCCCGTGCTACGTCGTATGACGCCACAGCCAATGGTGAACGGTTGCACAATCCCGACGCTATGTTGTACAATTCACCTGATTTCACTATCATCTGATATAGAACAAAGAATTTCCATGACGTATAATCAATATGACACTAATGAGAAAATAATCATGACAGCAGTGAGGACAAATTCTGCCGAATCAACGTTATTGTTCAATATTCTGCAATATTGAGTCAATGCCGCATTTTCATGTATAACCTATTCCCCTATTTACTCATTCTGTCAGTTGTATTAAAAGTTTTCAGTTTATACCGTCACATTTCTGTGTGCGTTTTCAATACTACTAGTGTATACCCATATTCTACTACAGCACGTTGTCAATTGAAAACTGTATACAATGTTTACAGCTTATAAAACTGGACAGTCTCCTCGGCTTCGGGGATAATGACGTCACCAAATACTGCCCCTGACCTAACAGACATATATCCTGTTGTGTGAAACATACTGTTACTCGCTTATTTTTCTATATAACGTCATTCCTAATTCTGTATCGTTGACGTGTATATTTTTCTGGAAAACATTTCGAAAGTCTGTCGACATTGCATTTTTCGACTATTGTATATAAGCCATCATGTCCTATACGAACATGCAACAATCTCTGACCATCTTACTTTACAGGTAAAGCACTTCAAGTTGGTCACCTGAACATATTATGTCAAACTGTACCCTTGATATATTCACGTTTGTCTATCACAATACCAAAGTAACCTCCTCAACATAGTCTACGTCACTGTAATGTGTCAGCGATCATCAAACATTTTTTTACCCCGTGAAAATCTCAACTTTATGTCTAATGTAAGAATTAATAGAGCGTGCCATTCTCTCGTACTCTACAGATTTGCGAGTTCAACGTATGAAAGTCTCGTTAACGATCTATAATCGACTATAGGCCAAATGACATGAAGGAGAGGTCAACCTCATTAGTTCCGCCCGACTGAAATTGAATACGACACTCTGTTCACAGTTTATACAATCTTGAGACAAGTTTGAAAGCGCTGAACTAGAACTTCGGGGTCATAAATTAGCCTTTAAACTTGTGCAAGGTGTAAAATAGTGAATAAAACAGCATAACCAGTGTCTTTTTGTTGATAAAATATTTGATGTTATTATTAACGTCAAAGCTTTATGGAGGCGCAGCTGGAAACTGGAAATGATCTTCTTCAATCGACTTTCAGTGACAGACATAGACTATGAGGAAGCACTCAGACAGACGATTAAGATGCGGAAATGCTTATTCGATAAGTTGATTGATGACGGTGATAGCGAGGACTCCGAATAAAGATCCCAGTGGAAATATTCGTACATAAACATTGAATGGAAGGCTAGATATCGAAATGATACCCACAACAATGGAGATGTATTTCATATAAGCAGTTTTCTCCCATTATTTGCTCAGTGCTATGAGTTGATGAATAAAGCGATTATTTAGTAATCTTCGTATTGCTTTGCCCCTATTTTATACTAGTCACATAATTCCTCCTCCTCCTCCTCCTCCTCCTCCTCTCCCTCCTCCTCCTCCTCACACACACACACACACGCACACACCCACACACCTCCTCCTCGGGCAAAAGTGTCTTTTACCATTATGTCTATTTTGGTCGGACAGGAATCGATTTCTGATAAACTAGAAATCATTGGCGTTATTGTACGCGTGTGAATTTTGGGCGTATGAATGTTTAGCACGCCATAGCATGAACATCAACAGTCGAAAATTGAATAACACGGGACCAACTCTAGAACAGGACTGGTGTTCAGAGATATATATATATATTATTTTGTTATCGAGAACGAGTGTAAATGTTAATAGTTAAAATAGTGAACAATGGCGATGTTTGGATGTGTACGGATGAGTTGTCTGATTAAGAATTCGCAAAAAAGCGAATTCAGGGCGATTGCACGCTCGAATCGAAATCCATGTCACCACGGACATCGGCAGCGCTTCTCGAGAAAGCTCGTGTACGGATATGCCGGAAAAACTTACCTTCTATCGCGGGGACAAACTGTTTGAGTTGATTTCCCAGTTTTCAACAACAGTCTCGCCCTAAGAAGGTACCATTTTCGTACACGCAGTAATCGCCTCAGACGTCGTAATGCGCTTTTGTTAAATGAGCACGTAGTATAACCGATTTACTTTCCTTAACATGACAATAATCCTCTAAAATGGGGACTGCACCGATTGTACATTATCTCCTTTTCCTTGGGTGAACAAACATTTGTAGGATTTCATACTATGGGTCGACTTAGGACCGTTTTTCAATACAGAGTTAACTTGTTCATGGTATTGCATGAACAGTATGAGGGGGGTCCGCTTTAGCGTTAAAGCCTAATGTATGTAAGTGTGTAGTTTACACATATCGTATTTCGCTTTCACGAAATTAATGCACTCACCGTCGAAGGTCCCACATGCGCGTCGTTTCGAGGGCGATCGCCAGGGGCTCGTGATATCAACATTGTTCGTGATATCAACACAGACGATGAACATCGCAAACACTCCTCAAGCTATAGCTAACATTGAACCATGTGGTGTGCACATGCTACCCATAATAATCGTTTGAAGGTAGTCCATCCTGTCCATCCGAGTATGTCTTTTCAACACTGTCACAACAAGCTATTTTACATTAAGAACAAGGTTTTATCACGCGAGTGTTCAGCTTTTGATGTCAGGCTCCTTAAATATACCATTAGTCGAGTCTGAAAATAGAACTGATGTCACCTTCGAAGGGCAAATATACGATTCGAGAACACCACGAGAAATTCATCACCAGTGTGGAAGATGAGTGTGAGTTTTAATTAAAAATCATTCGTGCGAGACGTAGTATCGTTTTATAATAGAGTAAAACAAGGCCATATATGTCCTCCGGCTGTGGACACGGTTGGGTGAACAGACGATGAACATCGCAAACACTCCTCAAGCTATAGCTAACATTGAACCATGTGGTGTGCACATGCACCTGTGCCATGTGTATCGCATTAGTCAAGCTCCGCCGGCGAACCGGGGCGACCGCGCGATGGATCGCGGAGCGTGACTAATGCGGTGTTCTAGGTCGGCTATTTACGAAACTCGCCCGAGGATATAATCGTCGATCGACCCCCGGTTCGCGGTGTTCGCGTGACTCACGGTGTAATTATAGCCTATCGACGAACCTTCAGGACTCGTCTATACGGTATAATAAACGCGATGATGTGAGAATGCGGTCAATCTGTGGAAATGTCGAGCTCTGTGGGATATATAAATATATGTTTGACCAGGTTGGCGGGGCTCGCGAGACTCATCGTTTATTAATGTCATATTATAAGAGTCACGTATGTGGGGGAAAGCTCTTATAAATGGACAGAAAACTCGCATTTCACCACTCACGTTGAGAATACCGATACACATGGCACAGGTGCATGTGCACACCACATGGTTCAATGTTAGCTATAGCTTGAGGAGTGTTTGCGATGTTCATCGTCTGTTCACCCAACCGTGTCCACAGCCGGAGGACATATATGGCCTTGTTTTACTCTATTATAAAACGATACTACGTCTCGCACGAATGATTTTTAATTAAAACTCACACTCATCTTCCACACTGGTGATGAATTTCTCGTGGTGTTCTCGAATCGTATATTTGCCCTTCGAAGGTGACATCAGTTCTATTTTCAGACTCGACTAATGGTATATTTAAGGAGCCTGACATCAAAAGCTGAACACTCGCGTGATAAAACCTTGCTCTTAATGTAAAATAGCTTGTTGTGACAGTGTTGAAAAGACATACTCGGATGGACAGGATGGACTACCTTCAAACGATTATTATGGGTAGCATGTGCACACCACATGGTTCAATGTTAGCTATAGCTTGAGGAGTGTTTGCGATGTTCATCGTCTGTTCACCCAACCGTGTCCACAGCCGGGGGACATATATGGCCTTGTTTTACTCTATTATAAAACGATACTACGTCTCGCACGAATGATTTTTAATTAAAACTGACACACATCTTCCACACTGGTGATGAATTTCCGTGGTGTTCTCGAATCGTTGCTTCGAAGGTGACATCAGTTCTATTTTCAGACTCAACTAATGGTATATTTAAGGAGCTTGACATCAAAAGCTGAACACTCGCGTGATAAAACCTTGCTCTTAATGTAAAATAGCTTGTTGTGACAGTGTTGAAAAGACATACTCGGATTGGACAGGATGGACAGAGGACTACCTTCGAACGATTATTATGGGTAAGCTTTTCAGCACATTTGTTTTTCCTCATAGGTTAAGAGCCTATTGCTAAAATTATACTATGTGAAGTTTTTCCATACATGGGTATAGGAAATTTCCTCATTAATATAGGCAGAGTATCCAAATGGACATCCTCAGCGGCTTAACCGCGAAGTTAATTCAATCTAAGGTGCGCCGATTTGTTCATTGAGATCTCTAACTCACCGGAACCGTGAAATAGAGTTCAGTGGCGATACCCCCTGACGTCATAGCAAAGTCTGCCAACTAGCAGCGGGATTTTATAATATTATGATGCTTTTGATACTCCGCCATACAAGGCGATTAATGATTTATTACAACCCTAGGTGACATTATACCATACTAGTCCTCCAGACATTTACACCGTGCTTATCAAGCGCACTTTTTTACTAGTTTCTGCAAGTCCAAACACGCTTTAATCATGATCAGGACGTGTATGACACCATTCTCAATGAGACCTGAGCTGTCAAGCGAATCTTATCTTACTTTACTTTATTTCCATACATGAATACATACAGAAACATAAAAATATATATACATAAATCAATGTTTGTTAAAAAACGGTGCCATGTACAAACAAGATTATCACAATTCCTAGGCAAACATGCACATAGGTACTGCATACGGATAGGCTTAGCCAAGCTATGGGGTCGGCTAAAGTGACAAACAAAAGGATGCTGCCCTAAAGCCCACTATCCGGCTAGATATATATTACAAAGGTGTGTATGGTATTATGAGTGTTACAAAGATAGACTTCGTCACGCACGAGCGGTTGTAGCCCGAGGACACTTGTAGTCATGTTTGATATATACTTCGTCATGCACGACTGGTTGGTTCGCTGACCCGAGACGTATATGTTTCCCCTTACACTTCATTAAAAATATACTCGATAAATAGGTAGAATGTATAATTGTTTACCTAAAGCTTGGAAATTCCGTTTTCGACCAAAAAAAATTTTCGATTTTTTTTTTTTTTTTTATTTTTTTTTTTTTGAAATTCATTAGAATCTCAATATCTCTGGAACGGGAAGGGCTACTGCGATGAAACTTACGTCGTTGGATAGCCAGGAGAGAGACGCGTCGTTGGATCACCACGGTGACGTCATAGTGACGTCACAAGATGAATCGCACGAATTTCGGAAAAATCTCAATATCTTGGGAACGGGAAGGGTTACGGGGATGAATCTAACGCCGTTCGATAGCCGAGAGAGAGGCGCGTTGTACGACAACGTCATACGATGTTATAGCGAGTCATGTTAGGAATTTTCGGGGATAAGTCAGATTTGAATCTTATGACTATTCTACTCCAGGGTGCTTTGATAACGTAAAGTGTATGACTCCCATTTGTACCTATTTCAGCTGGGACGAAGACGAATTCGTGAACGGTCTCACAAAAGTATGGGACTGCGAATTGGAACGAATCCGACAACAGACTTGTGGGCCGGATTCAAACAATGTTGATATCACGAGCCCCTGGCGATCGCCCTCGAAACGACGCGCATGTGGGACCTTCGACGGTGAGTGCATTAATTTCGTGAAAGCGAAATACGATATGTGTAAACTACACACTTACATACATTAGGCTTTAACGCTAAAGCGGACCCCCCTCATACTGTTCATGCAATACCATGAACAAGTTAACTCTGTATTGAAAAACGGTCCTAAGTCGACCCATAGTATGAAATCCTACAAATGTTTGTTCACCCAAGGAAAAGGAGATAATGTACAATCGGTGCAGTCCCCATTTTAGAGGATTATTGTCATGTTAAGGAAAGTAAATCGGTTATACTACGTGCTCATTTAACAAAAGCGCATTACGACGTCTGAGGCGATTACTGCGTGTACGAAAATGGTACCTTCTTAGGGCGAGACTGTTGTTGAAAACTGGGAAATCAACTCAAACAGTTTGTCCCCGCGATAGAAGGTAAGTTTTCCCGGCATATCCGTACACGAGCTTTCTCGAGAAGCGCTGCCGATGTCCGTGGTGACATGGATTTCGATTCGAGCGTGCAATCGCCCTGAATTCGCTTTTTTGCGAATTCTTAATCAGACAACTCATCCGTACACATCCAAACATCGCCATTGTTCACTATTTTAACTATTAACATTTACACTCGTTCTCGATAACAAAATAATATATATATATATATATATATCTCTGAACACCAGTCCTGTTCTAGAGTTGGTCCCGTGTTATTCAATTTTCGACTGTTGATGTTCATGCTATGGCGTGCTAAACATTCATACGCCCAAAATTCACACGCGTACAATAACGCCAATGATTTCTAGTTTATCAGAAATCGATTCCTGTCCGACCAAAATAGACATAATGGTAAAAGACACTTTTGCCCGAGGAGGAGGTGTGTGTGTGTGTGCGTGTGTGTGTGTGTGTGTGTGTGAGGAGGAGGAGGAGGGAGAGGAGGAGGAGGAGGAGGAGGAGGAGGAATTATGTGACTAGTATAAAATAGGGGCAAAGCAATACGAAGATTACTAAATAATCGCTTTATTCATCAACTCATAGCACTGAGCAAATAATGGGAGAAAACTGCTTATATGAAATACATCTCCATTGTTGTGGGTATCATTTCGATATCTAGCCTTCCATTCAATGTTTATGTACGAATATTTCCACTGGGATCTTTATTCGGAGTCCTCGCTATCACCGTCATCAATCAACTTATCGAATAAGCATTTCCGCATCTTAATCGTCTGTCTGAGTGCTTCCT
Organism: Hanleya hanleyi; assembly: GCA_036873755.1. Classification (NCBI taxonomy): domain Eukaryota; kingdom Metazoa; phylum Mollusca; class Polyplacophora; order Lepidopleurida; family Hanleyidae; genus Hanleya; species Hanleya hanleyi. The sequence continues at coordinate 97,018 of JAVTVY010042744.1, read as the reverse complement.
CATAGTCTATGTCTGTCACTGAAAGTCGATTGAAGAAGATCATTTCCAGTTTCCAGCTGCGCCTCCATAAAGCTTTGACGTTAATAATAACATCAAATATTTTATCAACAAAAAGACACTGGTTATGCTGTTTTATTCACTATTTTACACCTTGCACAAGTTTAAAGGCTAATTTATGACCCCGAAGTTCTAGTTCAGCGCTTTCAAACTTGTCTCAAGATTGTATAAACTGTGAACAGAGTGTCGTATTCAATTCCAGTCGGGCGGAACTAATGAGGTTGACCTCTCCTTCATGTCATTTGGCCTATAGTCGATTATAGATCGTTAACGAGACTTTCATACGTTGAACTCGCAAATCTGTAGAGTACGAGAGAATGGCACGCTCTATTAATTCTTACATTAGACATAAAGTTGAGATTTTCACGGGGTAAAAAAATGTTTGATGATCGCTGACACATTACAGTGACGTAGACTATGTTGAGGAGGTTACTTTGGTATTGTGATAGACAAACGTGAATATATCAAGGGTACAGTTTGACATAATATGTTCAGGTGACAAACTTGAAGTGCTTTACCTGTAAAGTAAGATGGTCAGAGATTGTTGCATGTTCGTATAGGACATGATGGCTTATATACAATAGTCGAAAAATGCAATGTCGACAGACTTTCGAAATGTTTTCCAGAAAAATATACACGTCAACGATACAGAATTAGGAATGACGTTATATAGAAAAATAAGCGAGTAACAGTATGTTTCACACAACAGGATATATGTCTGTTAGGTCAGGGGCAGTATTTGGTGACGTCATTATCCCCGAAGCCGAGGAGACTGTCCAGTTTTATAAGCTGTAAACATTGTATACAGTTTTCAATTGACAACGTGCTGTAGTAGAATATGGGTATACACTAGTAGTATTGAAAACGCACACAGAAATGTGACGGTATAAACTGAAAACTTTTAATACAACTGACAGAATGAGTAAATAGGGGAATAGGTTATACATGAAAATGCGGCATTGACTCAATATTGCAGAATATTGAACAATAACGTTGATTCGGCAGAATTTGTCCTCACTGCTGTCATGATTATTTTCTCATTAGTGTCATATTGATTATACGTCATGGAAATTCTTTGTTCTATATCAGATGATAGTGAAATCAGGTGAATTGTACAACATAGCGTCGGGATTGTGCAACCGTTCACCATTGGCTGTGGCGTCATACGACGTAGCACGGGGGAATACCCGAACAAATAGGAGAAATTCCGTTAACCGATTTGATTTTAAGCGAGATCGACCAGTCTTACAGTTAATAACGGTATACACAAGTCTCACTTATTATACGAAGCCTTCCATTAATAGCGTGAAGGGTTAGGAAAAAATGTTTAACGTTATGAAGTCCCATATATGAATGACGAAATAGGAACAGTCTTTCTTCTAATGTTCACATTGTTCGAGTTTTCATCGCTGAAGTAGTCCAGCCCCAAAGGGATTGCACGTGTCACAATACAACTGTTCCATTTGGTTGCGGTGTAAAATGCCGCACATAGAGACGCCGTCCGCTTCATCGTATGAATATCCGCCATTATCATTCACCAAATTTTCGCTCGGTAGATCACTCGCGGCAGATCCAACTGGTTTAGGTGGGAGAATTGGTCCTGTGATAGACTTGTTGAATTCGTTGCTGACGGAACGCTGTTCTATTTCAATCATGTTGGTCTCAATGATAGGAATGAGTTTTTTCAACATATCCCAGCCTTTCGTGTTCAGCGTGTGTCCGTTCCGACCCGGTTTCAACTCGCTGGTTGGTGATTTTAGGTACCACTCTCTTATGTGGACGAGCCATTCCCCTTCATACGCCGCAGTGCTTATGTATATATTATCTTGTAGCTTGAATGGAGTTTCAACCGTCTCTTTAGCCTGAATCATTCTATCCACTCTAGGCAGGAATTGTTTGAATGAAAACCACCCATCTCTCGTCAGTCGTATGGCAACGCCATAAGGTTTTATAATCTGCCCATTATGCCGTATACGTTGAAATGTTACTCGAGGAGAATTTCCTTCACCGCTCACTAAAGCGTAAAGGTTACTCATTAGTCTATACATATCGGCTTATACAGGTGCGACAGTCGTAGAATAAAGTGAGAAGCGCACGAGAAGTCTTTATATACGCATTGGTTATTTTATCAGTTGATCATCTGACCCTTGACGACACCTCGACCTACTCACCTAGTTACAAAGATAGTCTCTACCTACCACCCCGATTATATAAGGCCATACGACTATATGGCGACCTATTTATGGGGACAGGGTGGTCTACTTATGGTGATCTAGCTATGGTGGAGTCTTGAAGATAGGCCGATAGGCTGTAATTACACCGTGAGTCACGTGCCTGCGGGCGTACCGCATTAGTCACGCGTCGCCGATTCGTCGACGAACGGCGCCCGCGGCAACACCGCGCCGACACCGCACCAACGCGGCGGAGTAATAGCTCCGCGAACTGGGTGTTTTGGAACCCCCCGTCTCTCACGCCCGCACCGCACCAAGATGGCGGCGTTTCTCTAGTATTTAAGTAATAGCTCCGCGAACTGGGTGTTTTGGAACCCCCCGTCTCTTACTACTGGAATTGTGGCAGGCTCGGCATTTTATACCATGGTACAAAATAATTACAGGCATCCTCTAAATACGAATTATGGCAGGCTTGGAATTTTATACCATGGTATATATTATTTACAGGCAGCCTCTAAATGACGAATTCTGGCAGGGATGGCCAACCATACAAATGTAAATGCATCCCATCCTACCCGTCAAAGAATGTGAAAGATAGGCCAGACTATATGGTGTGGATCTGCATCTCCAAGGTTACTGGACGTGTTCACTCTGCGAATTGCAACTGCACAGCTGGGTATGTACTATTTTCAACAGGTTAAGTTAAATATCTCGTATAGGGTACTATACCTCATTTGAGGTATAGTGCTATACCCAAATTGAGGTACCGTATAGTGCCATATCAATTTTATTTCTGAAATAATTATGCATATATCTGTTCAAACTCTGGAGGGCATGGATCAGTTGATCACATCTGGCCTCGCTATCTTGGTCATTTTTCTGCAAATTATCATTAAACAGACAGACTACACATTTTAATTTCATCCTCTAATTATTTAATATTGAAGAATGTGTTGAATGTACATGCTAGAGATATCTCACATATAAATTTAGACTGTATATTGTGACATTATATCTACTGTCCTCGTGCAAATTACAGGGAAAAAACTGTAGTAAATTAATCGTTCAATAAATGAATTTTTATGGCAAAAGAATGACACACACTGCTAGCATGTGCATGCCTAGATTAGATGTAGTTCTCTGCCCATTATTTCTGACACTGCCATGCTAGCAGAATGTGTGATGTGTCAGACATTTGAATTCAATTTGTTAACCAAATCCCTGGTCACTCAGTTGAATAGCATGATTTGTATGTGAAAGTATAAGCTGTATTGCTGAATAAAATGTTCATATCTATTTCAGTGCTGGGGAATCCTGCAATCATATTGCTGCACTTCTCTATGCCTTGGTAGATATATCGGAAAAGAAGAGGAGAGGCGAACTTGCATCAACATCTCAAGCTTGCAAGTGGAACATGCCTAGAAAAAGAAAACTGTCTCTAAAAAAATCAAGTGAAATGAAATTCCAGAAATTCGAATGGAAGAAGACACAGCGTGCACCAGCAACTGCCACAAAGACATTACCCCTCCAGCCAGTTTTGGACGTAAGTAAATTTCGGCAAAATTTAACAGAATGCTACCCACTTGCTAGCTGGTTAAAAAATTTCCCTCCTGAAAAAACAGATGAGAAGGAAAACCGACAGCTTCCTCCACTTCACACTATTGAGTTCATGTATGGTGATCACATCGACTTGGCTAGCAGTGACTGTGTTGAACATTTCGAAAAATACTTCCAACAACTTATCAACTTCTGCAGAACTTTCAAAAGATATAGAAGAGGCAACAAGAGGACAGTACACAAATGACCATTGGATGGAGTGCAGAACAGGGAGACTTACATCGTCTACGTTTGGAACTATCGTGCGGCGAAAAGACGATACACCACCCGACAATCTGTTAAAGGCTTTACTTGGTTATGTGCAGAAGTGTCAAACAAGTGCCATGAAATGGGGAAGTGAGCACGAGTGTATTGCCAGAGACAGCTATGTGTCTTTCCAGCAGAATTCCCATCCATCTCTCTCTGTACGAGAGTGTGGACTTATCGTGTCGTCTGAACACCCCCACCTAGGTGCTAGTCCTGATGGACTCGTGTATTGTCCACACTGCCCCCAGTACAACGGAATACTGGGAGATAAAATGCCCATATCGTGACAGAAATTTGACACCAGCTGAAGCTGCGATGAATAAATCATTTTGTTGTGTTTTGACAAAAACTGGTGCTTTGAAACTGAAGACAAACCACGCCTACTACTACCAGGTTCAAGGACAGCTTGGTTTGACAGGACGAAAGTGGTGCGACTTTGTGGTGTGGACAACTCGTGGCATGACGGGACAACTCGTGGCATGACGATCCAGAGAATATATTTCGATGCAAATCTGTGGAAGAACACCATGCTGCCAAAGCTTGAGGCATTTTACAAACATGGTGTTATACCAGAGTTATTCTCCATGCGTGTCAAAAGGCACCGAAACCTGTATTTTTGATATGCTGATTACCTGATTTTCCATTGTGACTGGGCTCACATTTTTTGTCTGAAATTTTTATATCATATGATAATGCCATGTAGAATGTGGGATTGGAAACATAAATACAGATATTGTTAGGATGAGACTTTCTTGGTGAGGCACAAGTCTTCTCTTAACACCTTGTGTTGGAATGCCTAACAAATTGCCAAAGGCTGAGGTTAGAATTATTTCGCCTCGTTATTCACATAATAATGGAAACCACGCAGTGTCGCGTATACATTGTCCAACAGAATTATTTAAAAATGTATTTGGTCATTCCACAACACTGCGCTGACATGTATTTATGGCTGAATGATTTTCATTAGATGGTTATGGGTGCTTTTATTTCATGTTTTCTGTATCACTCCATGCTGAATAGCCTAAGAATAGCCCATTAGGTAATTTGGTGATTGGGCCACCTACTTCAAAAGTTAATGAAACCCTTACATGCTCTCAAATCTACCTTGTAATCTCAGTGGTAATATACTGTGAAGATATGGGGTTGATCCTCCAGGCCCCCAGTTCTCAAATCCACCTTTAGAACTATGAAGTCATTTGGTTGATCCTTCATCCCCCCAGTCCCAAAATCTGCATACATACTTTGAAGTCATAGCGCTGATGTTCCATGTCACTAGTTCCCAAATATAACTTAATACGTTGTTCCCAATTCCAAATATTCTCTGTATTACTCCCTGGCTAAGTAGCACTGGGTAGTGTATTTTCACTTTGTCCTATCTTTTAACCTGGGAGATTAATTTGAATCAGTGATAATCTACACTATTTATTGATACAAAATGATGCATACTATATTTTTTAAGATTTCATTATGCTTAGAATAATGTATATTTTGGCAAATATTACATGAAAATATGCCAGCTCTCAGCAGTTCGAAATAATCTCCTAGATTAGAAGATAGGGCAAAGGAAAAACAGACTCTACAGTGCTACACAGCTGATGTCACAGGTCACTGAACAGACCGATTTTCCCAATAACGTGGAATCTAGCATCCACTCCAAAATTTCACTGGCAGAAGATACTGAGTTTTTACTGTATAGCATTCAGCACTTCATGTCAGTACCATTAGAAGGTGGCCATCTTGGATTAACCTCATTTTTTTTCTTTCAACAAAAACCTTCAACAAGGGCTGATAAGGTCATAATAAATCTGAATACTCCTGGTTGAATCATCAAAAAGTCATGTTTAATAATTTCTTGGATCAGTCATTAAAAAAGTTGGAGAGTGAAATATCTCCCACCAACTGAGCTCTACATCTTTCCCAGTAGCCAGAATGCCAAACAAGTTACATGTTTAAAAGTGCTTTTACCCTTTAAAACAATCCTAAATGAATTTTCTCTTAGAAGCTGGCGACTGTGCCAAATGCCTGAAAAATACCTCGATGAACAACGTTGGGGTGGATGCCAAGTTTAAATTGCATTCATAGGACATATACGTTTAAGTGATTAATAAACTTCAGTAGTCTAATTAACCCAGGATTGAGGGTTCCCCACTATCATGCCCAGCCCGGAATGTACAAGTCCCATTCCATACAAATCTTTTTCGTTATCCTTTTTACGTGTATATCAAGATGACTTGCTGTAAGCCATACATGTATTATGAAATTTTATAAAATTTCTGTAAATTACTTTGTGACTCATGAGTACAGCAGGCATTCCCGGTCAACTATACTGAAGGCGGAGTGCATGAACAGAAGGAGAGTGACTCAGAAAATGTAGTTAAATATACATGTCAAAATATTGTTAACAAAATTGTTTGCATTGGTATCATCAGAGTCAATCTTTACATGTATATATGATCTGTAAAAGCATTCCATCTTCGGTTTAGGTGGCTGTGAATGCCTTTTACGTGCATTGCGGCACAGTAACATCACTAAATAAATGATTTACAAATTTACAAGCTGGATTAGAGAAAGTTTTATCTTGCTACTCAGAAGGGTTGCACATCCCAGACTGAGCATGCTAGTGGGGAACCCTCAATTCCAGGTTAATTGGATTAGCAAAGTTAATTGGTCATTCTCACTGTATTGGGAAAACAAAGAAGAACCTGTCTGTCCAGTGACCCGTGACTTCAGCTGAGTAGCAAACTGGAGAGAGGTCTTTTTTCTCTTTTCTTGGAGAAAATCAACTCCCCAATTTGCAGTTTGTTACTCTGACAGCTGAAGTCACGGATCACTGAAGTGACAGACAGCTAGGGTCCTCTTTGTTCTCTCGATATAGTGGGAGAGCACCATTGATCACTTATGTCTGACAAACACAAATTGAACTTGGCATAATTCAGTGAGGTACTTTGCAGACATTTGGAATGATTGCCAGCTTCTAACAAATGCCATGAAAAGTTGGTTTTTCGTCAGTTGGCTGGTGGCTAAAGATATCGATGAAGGAACATTTTCACATTATGTAGAAGACCAGCAGGCCTGTGTTACATAGATTTGAGATAATTGTTTCTCATTTGCATGTGCAAAGGACAGGGTAAAGTGGCCATGCCCCAAAATAGATCCTTTAATAAGTTACATGTACATCAAACAATTATAATAAATAACAACTACAATAACAATTGCTCTGTAAATATATGAAACACTGTATATACATTCCTGTTTATGTGAGTAAAGAGTAATTTTGTTTCACATTTGCATGTGCAAAGAACAAGATGAACACCATGCCACAAAATAGATCCCTTAATTGGGATATGTGCCTAGTTTCACATATAATAATACATGTAATAACAGCTTACTCCCTAGTTAGAACTGTAAATATATTAAACACAGTGTATACATTCCTGTTTATGACTGTAACTAAGAGGAATATAATATACTGAATGCACTGATCAACAGACAGCAACTGTTCATCAAATTTGGCTGATAGCACCACTGACTAATAAATTTCCCATCTTGAATGATAATGATTCTACTTTTTCTTATTCTGAGTCTTTGATAAGTGGGAGTTGCATATTTGAAAGAGCACAAATAATGTTCACCACTTTGCTGGCTTGACTGGAAACCGAAATAGGCATGACCCCTTGGGTGATTCTAAAGTTTTTTATGCGTTCCATGGCACGTTCAACATGTATTCGGAGGTTTGCAACTCTTCTTGTTTTTTCGACTTGTGATTTTGTCATGGGTGCAGAAGAGTTTCGTTTTGGGGGGATGATCAGATGAATGCCTCGTGGTGTTAGAATGTCAGCAATAAGAAAACCTTTGTCAGCCATTACAGCATCTCCTGGTTCCAGTTTATCTAACAGTCCACTTTTCTTTGTAATGAGTTTGTCCGAGATGCTCCCAGCCCATAATTCAGAAATAAAGGTAATAACACCAGAAGGACTAATCCCCAAAAGTAACTTCCAGGTCATATGACTGTTGTAGTCTGAATACATAAGGGAGCGATTTGCCAATGACTGAGGCGTTTCAGTGAATATTTCTGTACAGTCAATAATCACTCTACAGTTTGGATATTTATTTCTGAACACCGATGGCATCCGCATTCGAACCGTTTCCTTGGTAGGCCACATCACCAGAGGAGAGAAGAAGACATTTAGGAAGTCAATCCACTCATTGATGATTCGTGAGCATGTAGATTTCCCTACACAAAATCGCTGACTAATGTCATTGATCAAAAGTCCTAGTCTCAGTCGCATGAGAACAATAAGAAACATGTCGATCAGTCGCATTTTCCTTGGTCGACCAGGCTTCTTATTGGTGGAATCATCCTCTTTGACTTCTCTGATTGCATTAAACATAACTCCAAACACACCCATAGTTGGTAGACCTGTATAAAAACTACACTGATCATCACTCTCAATGTCTTCAAAAGTAAATATGGGTAGATTGACCTGTATTCCAATTTCAGATGTGGAGGCTTTAGGGGTTTGTGTTTCAAAGGTACTTGTGTTAACCACCCCGGTGATATGAGTTTGAGTTTCACAGCCTGTGACCATTGGTTTAGTTTGACATTCATTGTTCCTCTGCTTGCTAATGACTGAGCCATCAAACTGAAAAGAACAAAAGTATAGTATGAGAATTCAGCTCTATTAATATTCCATTCATGTCGGTGTAGTAGTAATTCCTGGGGAGGTGCATAATCATTAGCATGCAATGTCTTTGCGATTAACCCTTCTGAGTTAGTCCAATCAGACATCGTGGTGATTTATCATTGGTTCACTTAATCCCTAACAAACACCGGTAGGGGTTATACTAAAACTGTAAATATTAACAGGATACTTAACAAATATGTACAAATTAACAAATATATTCACTGTCACAAACTGGTCTTACCTCTTTTAAATAGTCATGGAAGTGGACTGAGGCATCAAGAGAGGACATGTCGCTTGCCTTGAAATTCATAGGTTCTGATTTTTCTGATTCTTCTTCATCAAATGCATCTGCAGGATCTACGTTTTCTTTATCACCCGACTGGGACTTTACACCACTCATCTGTGCAATAAGAATATATAAGTATAACGCTTAAGTATAACACTTATTCACTCAAAACCTCCAAAATAATAAGTTCAAAAAGTTCTTAAATTTTAGTGGTATATGCATATAATGAAAATTTCTCACACAAAACTATTTCCAGGTATGATAAACATGTTACAGCCTGTGCAGAGAAAGTTACACAAGATGTTACTACATTCACACCACTCATCAGATCTATGATAGGTCACTTCTAAAATGCCTGATTGCCATCATACCCAATTCATAGGTACAACGACGAGGAGCCTTGTGACAGTGATGTGAGTGAAAAAAAAAATGAAAATACTATCCTAACATTTTAGGCTGGGGTCCAGGGTCCCCTGGAACCTCTGGGGTCCTAGATGGCTGGAGATGCATTTGAGCCAATTTCTGGCAAATAAAGTAAGAAAATATGATTGCCAAACCAAAACCTTTTTTGTGTGTGTGTTTTTTTTTTTGTTTTTTTTTGGGGAGTAGGGGCCTACAACCTTTTTCATAATACAACTTTGAGACAATAAAATTCCATACCTCTTCTCTACCTTTTCAAGATCTGAAATACCAATTTTCAATACCACAGAGGAACATAAAGTATGCAAGCCTAAAATCTGGTTCATTTTGACACCCCCGCCCCCACACTAATTTTAACATTGAATAAACATGAACAGAAAAAAAATCCAATATTTTATCAACCCAACCCTGGCACGACGAGCTATTATAATATGATGATATTTGTTGGATATAATTAAATGAAGTTAAAAGAAAAAAGAAACAACCTAAAAATATCTTTTTTCACAGAGCTATCAAATCATGAAAGAAACAAATAATGTAATTCAATGGCAATAGAAAGCTGACAATAGTCGTCCTGTATTTAAATTCTTTTTAAATATAAACATAATAGCTGGAGAACCTCAGGAAAAAAATACAAGGGGAGGTAACTTTTTCATTTGATCTGCAAAGTTATCCCCCTTGTGTTTACTTGTATCCCATAGCAACGAATCTGCCGAGGGTTGATCGACAACAAACTGGAGTCAAGATGAATTTTTTTGCAAAGATTACAAAGCATTATGCCATCTGCAGTTATGAATACCAATACAAACTTTATTAAGGGCAAACCTAAGAAGATTGAAAATTACTGATCGAAATGATAGTCATAGGCAGTGTTTGCCAAATATCTCCAAAATGGCTACAAGGATTTGGATGAAAATTTCGCACACATTGGTTCAGATTGTTGTGGTTATTCCAATGCAATTAGAAACCAAATATATTACTATTTCACAAAGAAATCACTCTTGCAACTTACCGCATTGAACTGTAAGGCTGCCAGGGTGCATTACTTGGATAGGAATTTAAAAACGCCCAATAAACTTCCTTTAAATCAACCACAATTAGATCCCACACAGATAATAGCAAAAGGAATTGAGAATGGCTTCAAAATTGAAAATTTGCAAGCAGGAAATGAGCGACAAATGACCCGCCATGGCATCTTCTTCACTTTACTTGTCGCTTGGAATTATGGGTAGGTAATATTCGCTGTATTGTTTACAATATTACTAATGGTACAGAATAAAAATTATGATATTACCGTCCTTGACAACTGGACACAGAGCAAGATTGTTACTTATATCAAGTGAAATACTACCTGCCAAGGGAGACACAATGAAGCAAATGTTGGATTATTAACCTATTTCCGTGTGTATTTTTACGTTCTTTTCAAAAGCTCCGCCCCGCCATTTTCATCGTCACAAACTGGCTGGGTCAAGCACCTTGGCTGCATAAACATGCGCCGGAAATCTAACATTCATTCAACATCCCGAACTGTAACGAATCCTTACATGTTCACTTAGTATGTATTAATGGATTGTCATAATACCAATTAAATCGTCTATTGATTAATAATTATCCTTTAGTGAAGGGACTATATATCTGGGTGGTTTGCCTCAGTTGTTGGGAGTTAAATGGCATTCGGGTTTTCCCGACGACTCCTGCGAAAATCAGCGAACCATGACGTCACCATGCATCGTGCACTCCAAGTTATTTTTGTCAATTTTTGTAAATGGATTTAGTAAATACATTCTATAGAGCACTAGTCGTTTCTTACTTGCACAATAATTGTTTTTGCATTTTTAGTTTCTGATACCTGTAGTATTATTTTGCTGGGCAATTCTGTTCATATACTCGGGCAGATACGAATTGCTGGCGGACGATAGTGTGGCGTTAGTGTGGAATCCTCCAACACAACAACAACACATGGAGGAAAGCGACCCATCAATTGTGGTTTGTATTTGTCCAAAAACTGTTTGTATAGGCAATAATCATGCTTGTATATAGTTGGAAATATGATAGTTAAGTTCAATACTCTTCTATGGGCGTGAATAAATCTGTCAGAACAGGTCAGACCTCTATGCAACGCATGTTTACCTTGTAGCCGGTCATAACTCAAGGACCATGTGCTCCATTCTTATGTAAAACGGGGGGAGTATACTGTATAAACACACATGTAGATTAACCCCCCCAAATATTCGTCGTGTATACTCGTGTAATATGGTTCTATGTCTGCTGTATTCGTAATCAAGGGTTAAATTTACCAACTGAATATTCAACTCAGCTGTAAAAGAAGTACTTGCAGAAAATGGCAGTGGAACATTTACATCCTGTGCTCATTTCCTGTTTGTAAATTTTCAATTTTGAAGCCATTCTCAATTCCTTTCCCAATTATCCGTGTAGGATCTTCTTGTGATTGATTTAAAGGAAGTTTATTGGGCGTTTTTAAATTTCTATCCAAGTAATGCACCCAGGCATCCTTACAGTTCAATGCGGTAAGTTGCAAGAGTGATTTCTTGGTGAAATAGGAATATATTTGATTTCTAATTGCATTGGAATAACCACAACAATCTGAACCAATGTATGCGAAATTTTCATCCAAATCCTTGTAGCCATTTTGGAGATATTTGGCAAACACTGCCTATGACTATCATTTCGATCAGTAATTTTCAATCTTCTTAGGTTTGCCCTTAAGATAAGGTAAAATCTGCGATTTAATTGCTCAAATAACGATTTAGTCGACATCAGGTATCACTTTTCTGGTAAAACCGGAACACAAACTAAATTTCCAAAAAAACGGGATTTTACCAACACATTGTTGTGAACAGCAATGCATGTACAATCGTTCAAATTCAAATATAAATACCTGACTCAGTGCGTAGACTTTATGAGGAAATCGGGTTGGGAGGGGATTTTCCTTTGATGGCCCTCGGAGCTCGACGAAGTGTGCAGAACACATTCTCGAAAAAGATGTAGGTTTCCAGTTACGTCTGCTGACTCGCGATATCCATATTCGACGTAATTTCTTGTTGGCCGGAAAACGATGCAGTCTAATAGAAATTCCATCAACAACTTTTCCAGTACAGTTGTGGCAACCAACAACACAGCAGTACACTCGCCCCATAATAAGAAATTACAACAGTGAGAGGTGCTATAAAAATACTGAAACCAGCTGTCAAATCCCACCTGTCAAATTTGACAGCACTAGCCACTCTAAAATTTGACTCCTCTTTCATAAGAGAGCGGCTACAAATCCAGGGGAGGTAACCTATTTATGGGAAGAGGCTATACCTGCACCCTGATATTGTGTTACGTCAATTCCTGTGATTATATCATTAACGGCGATGATATCTGTTCCGATGATGTCAGTTCCGGTAATCACGTTACTTTCGCTAATTAAGTTATTTCTCATAATAAAGTCACTTCCGATGATGACCTCACTCAATAATTCACTTTCCCCATTCTGCCCCTGCTCCTGTGCCCCAAATGTTTGCAATACTAATATAGTACATTATATAGCATGTTGTGTCATTGTCATAAGTAGTATATATCCCGCATCTAAAGTCCTATTTTGCAGGGGGAGGTAACTCTTGCATTCGCCAGGGGGTGCCACCAGCTCAAGAGACCAAAAACTACCTCCGAACACAGAAGAGTTCCAATTTTTGCAGGTCACAGCGCAGGTCAAGTGGTTGCCATGGTGACGTCACTTCCGATCTCTATGTGGCATGTATTCCTCCGCGGTGATGCGGTCATGAAAAGCTTCCGCGGACAGAAAGTAATCCCCAGACTTCAAATACGCTGCATGGACCGATTGGGTTGAGTGAGGTGTCCCCGCTCCTCCAGGGCTATCCAGTCATGGGTGGATGTATGTTTTCACACAAAAAAAAAACAAAAAACAAAAAGCGGAACACGGACTTTACTTCTACAATAGGGGCCTGTATTATACAATATACGGGAAAATGCCTATATGGGGTATGGAGGTGGTCATTTTTTTCTTTGATTTTACTATGGGTTGTTTGGTCTTGTGTTTCACGTCTCGCCACGAAAAGCACGATGGGAAGGGCCTCGGAGGTAAGCGGTGAAATTTTTCGAAAACTACCCGATACGTCTGTATATAGGCCCATACTGGCTATGGGGTATAGGTCCATACTGGGAAATTCACACATGTTCATTGCGGTATAGGTTGTTTGGTCTTGTTTTTCACGTTTCACCATGTAGAACACGATGGGAGGGGTCTCGAAGTTAAGCGGTGATTTTTTTTAAAGTACCGGATAGGACTGTATACACGATTAACTCAAGAACATTTACTAAAAAAGAGCCAGTCTCAAGGTGTGTTCCATGCCATGAACATCTCACGGTGAAACATATTCTTATCGAATGCATAGATTTTAAGATTGTAATAGATGCTTTTTATCGAGCGACTACTTTGGAAGATCTTTTTAGTCGGGTGAGGGAGGATTGCATCTTGGGTTATTTGAGAGAAATCGGGCTGTTACATAAGTTTTAATGTGTGTATGTTTTAATGCGTCGGATTACTAAGTTAGTGTCTTGAGTACTTGGAATTTTGCTTGATCGTCGCTATCTCTCTCTCTCTCTCTCTCTCTCTCTCTCTGTATATAGGCCCATAAGCCCATACTGGCTATGGGGGATAGGTTCATACTGGGAAATTCACACATGTTTATTGCGATATGGGTTGTTTGGTCTTGTTTTTCACATCTGAACATGTAGAACACGATAGGAGGGGTTTCGAAGTTAAGCGGTTAATAAGCGGTCCAGGTACCGGGGTAGGTACCCGGTAGGTCTGCATATAGGCCCATAGGCCTACTGGCTCAGTCCATACTGGGTGGACGTTTTCGGGTCTAGGTGAGCCCCTAATGGTCCGATGGTGTCATATGAGGTCTTATTTTGAAGCTCTCGTGAAGGAGCACCCGACTGAATTTTCAATATTCTGTGCATGCGCAGTCTGGTCGTAGTATAGAAAGCGGGCATTGGGGGGGGGCGTGAGGGTGTGTTTCGGGTAGAGATGGACCACTATTGGTCCAAATGGGTCGTGGGAGATGTCATAGTGAAGCTTTTGTGGGGTTGAATCAGAATGGCGTGTTTTTATTGCAAGTCGCGTCAATCTGCGTATGCGCAGTTGGGTGTAGTAAGTAAAGTGGCCATTTTGGGGGTGCATCGGGGTGTGTTTAGGGTAGAGATGGACCACTATTGGTTCGAATGTGTCGTGGGAGGTGTCATTTTGTAGCTCTCTGGGTGTAGACCCCGATTTGAGGGCTGTCCACAGCATCTGTGACGTCATCGATGACGTCATCAGTACGAGTAGTAGCGACAGTGGGCATTTTAGGTAAGTGAAGGCAGGTATTTGGGGTACCGTAGAAATGGACCACTATTGGTTCGAATGTGTCGTGGGAGGTGTCATCTTGTAGCTCTCGGGGTGTACATCCCGATTTTCGCGATGTTCGCGTCATCTGTGACGTCATTGATGACGTCATCAGTATGAGTAGTAGCCAAAGTGGACATTTTGGGGCGGTGAAGAAAGGTATTTGGTGTAGAGATGGACCATCCTTGGTCCGAATGAATGCGTCGTGTGAAGTGGCATCTTGTAGCAACGCCCGCCAACGCCAAGCTCAACGCTTCAACGCTTTCTCTGATCTGTGTATATCATGACGTCAAGGTGTTATGCTAGGGCGTTGAGGCGTAACGACGGGCGTTGATGGGCGTCACTGCATTTCGATATATTGGTGGCAATTCCATGAAAATCAGAGCTTTTGGGCTAATTCACGAGGGCCTTGAAGCGTTGAGCTTGGCGTTGGCGGGCGTTGCTACAAGATGCCACTTCACACGACGCATTCATTCGGACCAAGGATGGTCCATCTCTACACCAAATACCTTTCTTCACCGCCCCAAAATGCCCACTTTGGCTACTACTCCTAATGATGACGTCACCAATGACGTCACAGATGACGCGAACATCGCTCAAATCGGGATGTACACCCCGAGAGCTACAAGATGACACATCCCACGACACATTCGGACCAATAATGGTCCATTTCTACCCCAAATACCTTCCTTCACTTACCCAAAATGCCCACTTTCGCTACTACTCGTACTGATGACGTCACAGATGCTGTGAACAGCCCTCAAATCGGGGTCTACACCCCGAAAGCTACAAAATGACACCTCCCACGACACATTCGGACCAATAGTGGTTCATCTCTACCCCAAACACACCCCAATGCATCCCCCAGAATGACCACTTTACTTACTACACCCAACTGCGCATGCGCAGATTGACGCGACTTGCAATAAAAAACGTCATTCTGCCATTACACCACAAAGGCTTCACTTTGACACCTCCCACGCCCCATTTGGACCAACAGTGGTCCATCTCTACACCAAACACACCCCCACGCACCCCCCCTCCCCAAATGCCTGCTTTCTATACTACGGTCCTGTCGGGTGCTCCTCCACGAGAGCTTCAAAATAAGACCTCATATGACACCACCGGACCATTATGGCTCACGTAGACCCCAAAACGTCCACCCAGTATGGACCTATGCACTGAGCCAGTAGGCCTATGGGCCTATATGCAGACCTACCCGGTACCTGGACTTTTCAAAAAGAAATTCACCGCTTAACTTCGAGACCCCTCCCATCGTGTTCTACATGGTGAGACGTGAAAAACAAGACCAAACAATATCGCAATGAACATGTATGAATTTCCCAGTATGGACCTATCCCCCATAGCCAGTGTGGGCCTATGGGCCTATATACAGACCCACCCGGTACTTTTCAAAAAATTTCACCGCTTAAATTCGAGACCCTTCCCATCATGTTTTTCGTGGCGAGACGTGAAAAACAAGACCAAACAACCCATATCGCAATGAACATGTGTGAATTTCCCAGTATGGACGTATTCCCCATAGCCAGTATGGGCGTATGGGCCTATACTTAGAGAGAGAGAGAGAGAAAGCGATAATTAAGGTTCAATGTCGCCTTCAGCAATATTTCAGCTATATAGCGGCGATCAAACAAAATTCTAAGTACTCAAGTCACTAACTTAGTAATCCAACGCATTAAAACATACACACATTAAAACTTATGTAACAGCCCGATTTCTCTGAAATAACCCAAGATGCAATCCTCCCTCACCCGACCAAAAAGATCTTCCAAAGTAGTCGCTCGATAAAAAGCATCTCTTACAATCTTAAAATCTATGCATTCGATAAGATTATGTTTCATCGTGAGATCTTCGTGGCATGGAACACACCTTGGGACTGGCTCTTTTTTTCAGGAAACGTTCGTGACTTAATCGTGTATACAGACCTACCCGGTCCTTTTCACAAAATTTCCCCGCTTAACTGCGAGACTCCTCCCACCGTGTTCTACATGGTGAGACGTGAAAAACAAGACCAAACAACCTATACCGCAATGAACATGTGTAAATTTCCCAGTATGGACCTATCCCCCACAGCCAGTATGGGCCTATGGGCCTATATACAAACCCACCCGGTACTTTTAAAAAATTTCACCGCTTAACTTCGAGACCCTGTCCATCATGTTTTTCGTGGCGAGACGTGAAAAACAAGACCAAACAACCTATACCGCAATGAACATGTGTGAATTTCCCAGTATGGACCTATCCCCCATAGCCAGTATGGGCCTATGGGCCTATATACACACCTACCCGGTACTTTTCGAAAAATTTCACCGCTTACCTCCGAAACCCTTTCCATCGTGTTTTTCGTGGCGAGACGTGACAAAAGACCAAACAACCGATAGTTAAAAAAAAACAAAAAAAAAACCCACCCTCATACCCATATAGGCATTTTCCCGTATATTGTATAATACAGGCCCCTATTGTAGAAGTCAAGTCCGTGTTCCGCTTTTTTTAATTTATTTATTTATTATTATTTTCTTTCCGCGAAATCATACACCCACCCATTACCGGATAGCCCTGGAAGAGCGGGGACACCTCACTCGACGCAATCGGTCCATGCAGCGTATTTGAAGTCTGGGGACTACTTTCTGTCCGCGGAAGTTTTTTTGACCGCATAACCGCCAGACCGCATCACCGCGGAGGAATACATGTACATGCCACATAGAGATCGGAAGTGACGTCACCATGGCAACCAATTGACCTGCGCTGTGACCTTCAAAAATTGGAACTCTTCTGTGTTCGGAGGTAGTTTTTGATCTCTTGAGCTGGTGGCGCTCCCTGGCGGATGCAAGAATTACCTCCCCCGTCAAAATAGGACCTTAGATACGGGCTATATACTACTGTCATACCTGTGTTAAATAGAATTGATCATAGGGGATAGAGTACCGATTGACTGCAGCGATTATTTCATTTCAGGTCTTCAAATGTCCGTTCTGATGCTGCTTTTGTCGCTATTTGTCAACAAATTTTTCACGTGCTGAGAATACATCTCATCTACTGGGAGAACGACCAACAACAATTTCATCGCTATGTAAACGACTCCGCTAACTACTGTGCACCGCTTTATTAAAATAATAGGAGTTTGCAACTCGTAATGTACGATATGTTAAGTTTTATTTTGACAATGTTTGTTTGTCTTATCTACAGCTGTTGCTTATCTTATTGTATTTTATGTAATCTAAGATTATAAAAACGTTAAATAGAAACATTTCTGCGCTAAAATACCACATAATGTATAATCATATTATCATAAGATCAAACGTAGCGTTATTTTCATGCCAGTGTTAATTTCATCCTCTCTAGCCATGGTTCATCTGACAAAGCCGTTCCATGGCAGAATATGAGTTTGTCATAGCTAAGAGACCAGTCGTAACTGTTAGGATTGCTGAATCACATTCATGACCTCATAATCTCTCCGAATCTACCAATATTTCAGCAAATTAATAGCCGGGCAATGTATCGTTTATTTCATCCCCTTCGAACTTAGTTGTATGTATCCCGTGAAGGTTTTTTGACTGGAGTGACACCTCACACCACAGAGACCGTTCTGCAGCGTATTCTTATTATAAACTCTCTAACGCCGCCCGTTCATTGACTGATCTTTTAAACGGACAGTTAGGGTAATACTGTCCTACCCCTAATCTGCGTGCAGGGTTTGTGCGGAGTATACAGACCTGCATTATGGAGGATTTTTAATTCGGAATAATCAGTTAGAAAACTAGGATATATATCCACTAAATATATAAAACTCTTGGTACGGAGTGGAACATCTTCGTTGGATAATAGATTGCTATGGTAAAAAATTTCAACAGTACGCTGAACAGCGCATTTTCTAGAATGACAAGATTACAAATCTACATGACCTATAACAATATCAGTGATTTATATATATTTAAAAAAAAACAGATTGGATAATTACTCGTCAATTTAAATCTGGCAGGGGTTTTATTTTTCAAGCCTATCGGCATAATCCGAGGCTCCCCACAATCCTTGTCCATTTACCTTAAAATATATGGGCATTGGGTATTTGGTGAGTAAGCCTTACTAAATCTATCAAAGAGGGGCGCGTGAAGGAAAATACGATATATCGGTTGATCTTGCTGGAATTGTTCAACAAGTCTAACATGCTTTTGCAGCTACATGTTTCGAAATAGTCAGTTCGTTTGATGGGTTCAAACTGCTTTGGTAAGTGAGAAAGGCATTTGCCTAGTTTATAGACATGGTTTTTCACATTGAGCTGTCATGCACCTTTCACCATGCCCATTCAATTCTTCGGTTGTTCTCCACTCGAATAAATCGATTTATAAAACATCAGTTTCAATTGCTGTAGACCTACACTAAGATTCGTTAAGTTTTAATGTGTTATTATACCAAGAGTTACGGAGAATGAATATTGGTCGACAGTATGACAGTATGAACGCTACAGTACCATGTATAAGATTTGATCAAGCATGCTTGATATGGGTTCACATTACATCTGATGTGGCAAATTTCCCATTGTAAAGGCCTGTTTATACTGAGCGCGAACGCGACCGCGACCTGGACCGCGAACGCGGCGATCGCATTTGATTGATGTACATGCTATTTGAGTGAAGTCGTTTATACTAACGGCGAACACGAACGCGGGCGAATTTTAGTTCGCGCGGAAATCCGTGGACATTGCGTCCAGAGCGAATTTTTAGGAACAGTTCGCGCGAACGATTGGCATTACCCAATGAGAGTGCGATGTCAAAAGACATACATATGACGTCGCTGTCTGATGATGTGTAGCCGGACATGGTCAAATCGTAAATGCGCCAGTTTCATCTGCGTATCGCCGCTTTCAGTACGAACGATGATTCGCGTGGAAAGTAGCAGTGGTCGCGGTCGAGGTCGCGATCGTGTTCGCGCTCAGTATAAACAGGCCTTTATAGCGAACAACGAACCATGGGAACAATAATATCGGTATGAGACGGTGCAAATATCCCAATATAGGCGTTCAACAAAGGTCGAGAAGTGGAAATCTCGAAACAAAACGATGATGAATTTTCTGCTGAACAAAGGAGATGAAGATGAAAGAAGAGCTCGGTAATATATTGACGAATTCAAATCGTTTTAAAATTTTCCAATACCACACCTCTGGTGTACTTATTATGTGTTTAAATCTGGTAATATGCTAGCCATGTAGGCACACGAGTGAATACAGTTACTATGTGACAATCCTGTTTTACGCCTATCAAAGTAGACCTGGTCACAAGGTATGTTGTGTCGACTTATTTGTGTTCAAGCTGTTATGGGCCATATTCTGAATACAGTGAGACTATTTAGATTTTGAGCCAGCTATCTGTAGTCATTATTTGTATTAAAGGCTTGTTTTTCTGCTTGTACTTCATTCTAGGTGTTACATAGTTTGTTTTTACATCCACAAATTGCTATTACTATTGTACTCGGGTACGTATTTAAAATGAGGTTTTTCGATGCATCTTTAACAACCCGACCCGATTAAAGGTTTAAATCGAAAAGTATTTATTAAATTACTTTTGGAGCATGTGCTATAAATTTCAAAATACGATGACATCTGGTCTAATGCACTATTGTAAGGGCATATCTATAATTATATGTTATCCCAGTGTTTGTATATGTTGGCCCAGTGCTTGTCATGCGACACGATCAGAACTATAAATAAGATAACCAACCGGGCGCCACCCCTCTCCCGTCCCCTCCCCTAACACACGTATGTAAGTCAAGAAGAATTCTTTGAATGTCTGCATTGTCATTATTTTCCTTATGTATATATTCCTTTGTCTTCTCATATTTTTCAAAATTTTCTGTTATAAGGTTTGTCTCACTGTCTACCTTATTCACATTCATGCCATATTCAAATATATTTCCTTATATGTCCCTTTAATTGCAACTACATGCAACTAGTGGACTTGGTGATTACACCCTCAGTACTCAATTTATATATCACTTATAAACTCAAACTCTATCTCTGATAACAAAAATCATCGTCTTCCTTCCATATCAGCGCGAGAAGCCCAAACAAACATTTTATTGAAGTTCTAGCGCATATAAATAATATGAACCTAAACTTCTCTTTCATAGGTTTATCCGAGAGTTGGTTTGACTCTTCTACCGAAGAGTTATTCAGCATTCCCGGTTATCAACCTTTTCCTCTCTCAAGGAACACAAAAAGGGGTGTAGGGGTAGTTCTCTAAATAAAAAAGGCATTCACTTTTGTGTACCATCCGCCAAGATATTTCCTTCAAAGACATTAATGACGAACACGAATCTCTATTTGTTGAAGTAATAATAACGAAATATATATAATCGGAATTGTTTATCGACCGCCTGGAAAAAAACATTACTGATTTTAACTCTAGTTTACTTTTCTTTCTGAAAACTCTGAAACCAGAAAAAATGTCATAATGGGTGCTTCTAACATTGATTTCTTCAATTAAAAGCGTCTGGTTCTTCATTCATAATTCAACCGTCGTCCATTAAAGAATATCCGCGTCCATAATCCAAAGACCTAATCCATATTCCATATAACAGCATTAGCACCAAATTGAAAACGACAATCATAGTATACATAAACATAGACTAGTTTCGCAAGAGATACTCGTTCAACAGTTTTCAACGATGCGGCCAAGACATCATGATGTTCCAAAAATATCAAATCCCTATCGCTGATCAGTGTTCTTAATCCATATGATATTGGTTGTAAAGTCGTCACCTAGTCATGCTTTAGATTGTGATTTTTCATATGAGCATCATGAGGGTCTTGAAGTACATAAGGGATAAGCGGAATTAGACACAAGTAACGAAACGTAACGCCGTAGATCTTGCACGCTACGCTCGTTTTGCTATCAGCATGTGATATGTATCGCCAAATTTGAGAAACTTTGAGTATAACTTTCTGCAACAATGTTTTGTGACGTTGATTAAAATCGTCACATTTAACACAGGATCTAGCAAATGCTACTAGGCGAGATATGTATGCGCCATATGCAGGTTCCACTGGAATATTACTGTCCGGAAAGGGATAGTCCAATCCAAGTACCATGGTCCTGCTACGGAGTTTTAGAGATTATGAAATTATTTTATTTTTTCCCTAAATCCTCTCCCTATACCCCAGTTAAATCTCATTCTGTCCAAGTAATAGACAACAATTTCACTAATTTCCATGAAGATGACCTGGGCTCCGGTATCATACTCTCCGAAATTACTGATCATTTGCCTATCTTCCACACCACTGGTTGTTCTACAGCCGCAGACAAACATTCAATGAAATCTTCTTTTCATTAAAAAAAAAGAAGATTATACGGCATACATGTTTCGAACAAAGATTGTGATGCATCTGGTGAATACAAACTATACCGAAACAAACTGAATTATACTCTCAGATTACTCAAGAACAGATATTATGAACAACAATCCAATGACTCCTTCAATAATATTAAGGAATCATGGAAAATTATAAATGGGTTATTGGACCGTAAGAAATCTAGCTCTCTCCCCCATGTATTCACCTCCAATGGTAACGATATTATTGAACCTGCAAAAATTGCCACCCACTTTAATGGCCTTCGATATCACCTCGAAAATTCCAAACACCCAAGACGAACGAATATTCGACTTATCTTGACCATCAGTATAATAATGAATTTCTATTCAAACCGTGTATTCCGACTGATATTATTGAAGTCATATCTCTACTCAAAAATGGCTCGCCTGGTACTGACGGTATTCGCATATTCGATATTCGCCCCCTCCATTCTGTATACTGTAAGCCTATCTTTTCAAAGCGGAATTGTTCGCAGTGCTCTTAATATTGCAATAATCACTCCTATTTTCAAGTCTGGAAGCAAAACTACAGTAGAAAATTATCGAGCAAGTTCTTCCTTGCATTAGCAAAATCTTTGAAAAACGTGCAGCATTCAGGGCACTACTTTTCTAGAAACTAACATTATCTGCCAAAACCAATATGGATTCTGTGCTAATCATTCTTCATTCCATGCAGTTTCCTCCCTCTATGACAAACTTGCTTCTGCCAAAAAAACAGTTCAGCATCTCCACTGTCCTAGATCTTTCGCTTTCGTAGATCTTTAGAAAGAGTTTGATAAGTTAATCTGGTGATTCTCTTATACAAACTCGACTACTATGGTTTCTTTGAAGTTGCAAACAACTGGCTTCCCAGCCATGCCAGCTGTCTAACGACCCGATCACAGTGCGAAACCGCCAGCGGTATATACTGTCTCCTCTGAATGCGATACACACTGGTGTGCCGCAAAGTTCAATACTAGGCCCGATACTCTTCTTGATATACATTAATGATATAACTAAGACAAGGTCTGCCCTAGTCATCATTCTCTTTGCTGACTATACTAGCGCCATCCTCTCTAATACGGATCCCTTTAAACTGCCTGTGAATACTTGAAAAGCTTCATAATAGGTTCTCCTGTAACAAATGTGAAGACAACTAAATACATGCTCTTCAAACCAAACAGACATGCCAATACAATTACCCCAAAATATCTTCCTTTGGCTCTGAAAATGTTACCAACTTCAAATTCCTTGTGATTCCTTGTGATTAATTGTGATCCATTTTGGCGAAAAACTAAACTGACAATCTCATATAGAAGAACTGGATTCTAAAATCTTGAGAAATATTGGTGTTATTAATAATATCAAACTTTTTTACCCCACAAGCAAATTTGTATTCAATATCTGATCAGTTATCGTTGACGGCGTCCGATCTTAAGTGTTGGGTGGGAAATATACAGCTAGGCTACCGTTAGTAGGGTTAACTGTATCGATGCTTGTTTTAACTGACAATGTTTTCCCGAAAAGATGCTTGCAGCCATGTTGTCATAAATCACTAAAGCACGTTTACTTAACACATCAATGATATATGTCCCAATATAAAGCCATCCCTGGAGCTGGACGAGTGGCCCGGGAATATAACGCAGGGCGTATAACTTCCACCTCAAGTCCTGATAGACGAGCCGTGGTGCCAAAAGAGATGCAGCTAATTTGGGGGATGAGGTCACCGAGAATATATCTGAAATTGGGACGTAACAGAACGGAACGTCCGTGGTCAGGCCGTGTTTATACAGATGATTTCCAGGGGCGGATAACAACGCTTACAGACATCCAACCAGGCCGTGAATCAAGACAAGGTGAGGACTAAATAAGAGTATATAAGAGGATCGGAGGGAAATGTTATGAGCGACGATAGTTAGTCTTGCCGAAACTGTGACCGCGACCAGGCCCGTACGCCTTTAGCTAGGGTTATTGTTAAGTATTTGTAGGTATTGTTCTATTGCATTGAATTTATAGGTAACAGTAAGTATAATTTGTATTATAAATTATAGACTGCCTCCTCGATTCAGAAAAAGTGAAAAGTTGAATCGATCTCCCTCATTGGAAGAGACTAGTGTCCAAGATTATTAACGGCAGCCTGGCAATTTATCCGGGTTCGATCCACAGGCCAGGAATCGGACTGTCTTGCATTCTTGCCCAACGCAGCGGCGAGAGCGATCGGCCTACGTTTACTATGTAAGAGTAACAGTGAATGTTTCAGTACTCAACAAGCGCTGGATGAGCGCAAAGACCTCCGTCGAGGCAACAGGGTCCGTAGGGGAATACATCACTGAATAACATAGGGCCGGATGCCAAGCTCAATTTTGCATTTGTTGGACGTTAACTTCACCAATGGTAATTAACCTGAGATTGAGAGTTCCCCACTAGCATGTCCAGCTAGGGATGTGGAAGTGACATTCCCCGCAAATAATTTTTGTTTGATTTCACGTCCTTGAAATATTGGGGTATGGAATAGAGTATATTGATGGAAAACCTGGAATACTGCTTGAGACATTAGGCCCCTTTCCATCCACACCTCCCACTGAGAGGACGCCCCACCCCAAATCAACACGTTAGCAGCAGAAATGAGACCCTGTGTGCCTAGTTTTACCAACTTGCTTGTGATTTTATGCTATAGGCCCTACACATCAACACTTCATATTTTGTATGTGTACAGTATAGCATCCTCATTCACAGAATCCTCTACAAAACACATCTGATTTTACCGACACTCCGTTCGGATCTGTCTCAGCATCATGTGATGCTGTCTCAGCATCATGTGATGATGATTCAATGAGCTCGGAATAATTATGTATACTGGTGTTACAGGTCACCTTCACCATAATGTATCAATTACCATGGACTTGTACATGTATCACATTCATATTGAATGGTGATGGCTGATGAAAATATTGCTCATATGGAACAAATGTCTGGATTCCAGCGAATAAAAAGTTCATGTTAATCGTAAACAACATACAATTAATAATACTGTCAAATAAGTATGTATATTCCTTGTCGACATCAATATAATACAGACAATATTATGACTGAATCATTGTAACAGATATTCAAGGGTATATATGTCTACACTAAACTGAAAGACCCATGATGCGTATTATATTATGTTGTAAAACTTCACTTGCTAATCTCGATTATGTTGCTTATTGTGAAAATAAATGAAGTTATGAACATATATTTAGTATGATTGCCCATTGCCCTCAAATTAGAAATATCTTCAGCAGCTAAAGTTAAGCCAATCATAACAATATATAACACCATGGTATTGTTGTAATATCACCCAGGTATTGATCTTTGGTTAAGAATGTAATGAGATACATGTACCTGTTCTTTTTGTTATTGTGTATGCAGTTCATTCGGTATGTATTTTATACATGTACATATACCAGAAGTGGAATTGAAATTTGAATAAAATAATCAAAATATGTTCGGTTTTTAGCTCTACTCAGGAAATGAAGTCTTTGTTTCTAGAAGCTAAATCATTTTAGACACATTCAAGTCCTCACCTGGTCAAGGGAGATATTTTTGTAAAAAAAACAAAAAAACAAGTATAGATCCACAATGGTGCAGACCAGAACGTTTTATGACCTTTGATGATATTTGTGGAGCATGCTGCAGGACTTCAACTTTCATGAGTCTGATATTATCCACACAATCCCATTCTACATGATATTTTTGCCATAGCACCGATAAACTAGATCCCTTCATTTATGTGGTCTAGATCCAGGGGCTATTGGGAGCTGCAGGTTTTGTAAAAGTTAGATCCAATTATTCTGAGAGAAGGAATGAAGTCCGGCATGGTTGTTTTAAGTTAGAACTGGGCATCCTTGAAAATGTCTGACCGATTGACACATGTATCATCTGCCGGTGATCATTACATGTGTAATGTTTATTTCCTGCGGAATCAGCTGATATCCAATGGTGGAAGGGGGGGGGGTTGTGGCCAATCACTGGTTCTGATTTTCACCACCTCTGTCATTCCACACCTTTCTGACACAGCTGAATCAATCAATAGTCTCTTTTGGTTTTTCCATTTCATCCAGTACATCCATTGTGTAACAGTCCTGTTGTATCTGATATCAGAAGTGCTGAATCCATGACCTGCAAGTTGGAATCAATTGTATACATATTTAATATCAAAACTCACTTCATTGAAAATGTTTATGGCCTTCATTATATTTCATTCTTTCGTCATACACAACAAGATGAAATCCATCACACCAGTTCGCACCTTTCATACGTGTACTTAATAGGACTGGAACCTGACCATGTTACAAGAATTTGCAAAAGTATGAAATGAGAACTGAGTACTATGAGAAATTAATTCAATCTATGAGTGATCAATATTATGAATTCTGAAGAATGATGATGGATCTTGACCACTGGTTGGATTGAAGTTTATGTTAGTGGCATGGGCATGATAAGAATCCAGTATATCATAATCTAGAACAGGATTGTTTATATCAGTAACTTCTCTATGGAGCAATATTTTGACAAACGAAAATTAGATCACAAAAGAGAATATGCATACTGTGTTTGAGGAATATTTCTGTCTCCCCAATGGAAGGCGAAATTTGAATGAATGGTCTGTGTTGTCAGTGTGTCTGATGTCCCCCTTGCAAAGACAAGAAAATTTTCTATGTAATTTATTATTTATTGATATATTTATTGGTTTTCTTTTTGTCTAATTGTCTTCTGTTCAAGTCATTTGGCATCGGTAAAACCTGAAATGTATATCATGATCTCCTTATTTCATCTAGTGATAGTATCTGTTTGGTTCCAGATCACGGGGCTGAGCAAAGCATGTGAAATGTGATCGTATGGCAAATAAATGCCCAGTGGTATGTCCAGGGCTTAAAACTAAAAAAAAAAAAAAAAGTTGGGATAGGTTCCATCCATGCTATCTGTCAAAAATCTCAATAATGTAGGCCCACATGTGGAATGTAGATACTCCTTTGTTTCAGCTACAATTCCGAATAAGTTTTTAGAATATTATCAGGTTTTAACAAGCAAATTATTTTTCATCAACAAGTGTCACAGCACACAATGTGGATGTCACTAAATTGTTAGGATAAATGGAAAGAAAAGGTTTACAATGTTGTCAAACAAAAAGTATATGTATATTATTTATCAGCTTTATTAAATAAGTTTACAGACTCACGCAGGTAGATCAATTTGGTGCTTCTGCAAAATCAAACCATTATTCAACTGCCAAATGGCAAGATAAATAGCCCCCCCCCCCGGAAATATAATTTATCAGCAAAATTTAGAATAACTGTTTTTAAACAACCAGGCTGGTGGATATCATCAACTGAAAGAAAAAAAGTTTCAGAAAAATCAGGGCATCGTCGATTGTGATGTTGTCTTCCAGTCAGTCAGTCAGTTTGATATGCAACAACAACAACTTGGACTATTTGGTTGACTTCGACATAAGTCATCAGCCGACAAATACTTTACGATATATAGAAATGACGGGTGGTGTACTGTGAACCATTGAGTTGTAATATCAAATGGCGACAATAAACTTACCAGAAAAACGGCAAAAAATCGCTTTGTCCATCTCTACAAGCTGGCGGGCCGCCATGTTAAATCTCCCGGTGGATGGGAGGTGGAACCCGACAAGCAAGGCCCATTGCAATGCATTGCAATGGGGAACCCCATTATTTCAATAGTGTCCAACAAGTTGGCTTCAAAATTTCGTCGGGAACCATAGCAATCCCTATTGGAAATCCCATGAGTCGTGGATTCCCCATATGACAATTATTTGGCGGGAGATTTCACGTTGCTCTCCTAGACCTCCGTCTGATCGACGGAGGTAAAAAGCCATTAAAAAGTCACTGAATGTTTCCGTAACAATATGTATTCCTGTGAATGTTTCAGTGCATACAGACAGTGCATGCAAATGTGAGTGTAAATTTTCGGTGCAATCGATGTATTTTAGATTGAAGTGTGACCGTAAAACATATAGGCACTATGTACACACTCCCTCGAGAACGCAAATAATAATTTTAGCGCAGTTAGATGCAATTTGAGCGGTGATAGATGCAAATATTTCAGAGCGATGATGTAATAGCCCTATCAAGTCATCTGATAAAAAATTATGAACTATATGACCGCCACACAGAATAAAACGATCCAAACATTTACAGAAGGCAAGTTCTTATTCAAAACAAATACCTGTGACGTCCGATGCCGACCAACGCTCTTCTCCGTTCGCATGAAATGAAGAAATACGTCCATTCTCCTGGTCAAATCAATCAACCAGGTAAAGTAAACCATGTTACATCTGGGGCATCTTATTTTCGACATTTCTTGGTCTCAAATATTCTGTGGCTTTACCATTTCGAGTATTTCGAATGCCAGCTATTGAATCTGCACTATAGTTTTCACTTTTCGCTTGAATTTAATTTTCTCGAATCTGTCAACGCTCTATTAAAAAACGTGAAAGGTAAATTCACGAGAACAAAACCTGTTTTGCAATACCCGGCTCGACATATTGACATGTTCAGTCTGAATTAGGGGCGATAACCCAATATTGGTTAAATCACCCGAGCATAAGTGCATCATGTGAAATAAATGCCCAGTGGTACAGTTTTGACGTTCATACATTTTGGTAGAGAAAATAATACTCCATTTTAATCATGTTAGACTTCCTTGCCAGTTAGACATTATTTGGAAAATGCCGCAATTACATTGGCCAGTCTTTTGTTGGAGCATGTAGATATGGGAATTATAATAATAATATTATAACGTGGTTATTTGAACGCGAAAATGGTTTGAGTGAGAAATATTTTTTAAAAATCTAGCGTAAACGAATATTTGTCGTTGTACACAAACAACCATCATAAACAAAAACGCTCTCTGTAAACTTGTAGCCGTTGTGTCAGTACCACCGGCCTTTATTGTCTTTTTTGTTCCGAGAAACTGTTTTTTGTGTAAACAGAATTGCAGGGGAATTTCAAAGAACCGTTAATTGAAAAACAAAAAAGTTGTTTCACAACAAACATATCATAATTCGATGAGTGGATTTGTTCATTTGAGCCCTATACTCCTGAAACGCGAGGCGGATTGACTTATTTTTGTTGTATCCTTCCAAACTCGATGAGCCTAATACAAAGTCACTGCTCCTTTACTCATGGCGAAGCGTCTTTGCTCCTTTCAAACTTTTTGGTCCGGATATTCCACGTTACCTGGTAAACGAAAATAAAAGATCAGATGACGGCGAGCACACATACA
The DNA here is from genome assembly GCA_036873755.1 of Hanleya hanleyi. Taxonomy (NCBI): domain Eukaryota; kingdom Metazoa; phylum Mollusca; class Polyplacophora; order Lepidopleurida; family Hanleyidae; genus Hanleya; species Hanleya hanleyi. The sequence continues at coordinate 67,462 of JAVTVY010042744.1, read as the reverse complement.
TTTGGGCCTCGGGCGAATCAGTCAATAGAATACAATCACTTTCCTATAATTTATATATCCCGCAAAGTTTCCAGGAACTATCTCCTCCGTGCAGACTCCTCATAATAAGGCTATTATGCCAATGCTGAGACTGGAACAACATTCTCAAATTTCTCAGCGACTGAGATTTGCTCTATGGCTAAATTTGCAGCCCATTTGGACACGTCGTTTGTCTTGATGTCATTTGGTCCGTAGACCTGCGTGGGAACGAGGACATGGATTTTCGTCAGGGAGCTGTTCACACAAGTGTATCACTCAGCTAACATAATAACGTTGAAATCGGGACGATTGTAATGTGCATATAAAACAGTCACCGCACAAGAAAACTGGCAGAGAATGCCCTTTTTACATAAAAACATACGGCTGACGTACAGGCGACTGAAATATTAATGACAATATATTAGAAAACAAATGCAAAAAAAGCCCCACAAAAATGCTGACTGTGTATTTTGGTACTCGTGTCTCAAAGTAACGTAGTTTTAGGTGATCTAAGGGAGACAATCCATGAAACAATCTATATCTAAAGGAAGTCGGCTATCTATCGGCTTGTTTCGTGTCGCCTCTGTCTTCTCTCTTTCTTCCATGTTAGCAAATGAAGATGTATAGTGTATAAAGTGGAAAAGAGTAATATTATGCAGATATTTTTATTCCACCATAATTTCGAGATAACATAGAATCATTGAAAATAAGATATGGATGATTTAAAACAATGAATGTAATCTATGGAACTCCGCCGGAACTACGCGAACAAATAAAATCAAGACAGGAAAAGGTTTCAGTTTCATATTCCGAAGCAGAGTGGTATTATTCGTGAACCTCTAGATATACAATTTCATTGAATTTGACTTCAATTTAACTCTAATAATCAGGAACTCGTCATATTCCTTTATCCGTATTCGTAATAAAGCTTTCAGCTTCAATTTTATTCAATCATTTGTTGTCCACATTCTTTGATTGTGTTTGGTGGCATTGCTTAGTTTGATTGTGAATAACTGTATTCGTTCCATATATCGAACCTACAGATAAACAGCAAAGCGAAACAATTAGGCCTAACGATATAATTCTCAAGAAACATGTCTAAGGAACTGTCCATTTCTAAATATAATGACAAACAAGCGAAAATTGGAAGGAATCTCAGTTAAGATTCTCAGGAGGTCTTAGAAACAATAGACCTAAAAGGAATAATCTTATTAGTAACCGTCTAAGTTTTTGTTTGTGCACTGGTACAACCACAGTCATGAAACTTAGACATGATAGAATTTGGGTCACAGGGCATCAACTAAAAGAAACGGTGACAGGCATCGAACTCCCATAAGCTTGGGGGCGGGGCCTGAATGACCGGCAATCTTCTTGAAAAAAAAAATTATATTTAAACAGGGGCCGAGAACATGAAATGTAATAAAACATACTGTAATACATATTATATCCGTTATGGTTTTAATGTGTGTAAGACGTCATAAGCCGATTACAGAGAGATGCGAATCAAAACAGGCAACGTTTGTCGGCGATACTTTGTCAGCATCAGTGTAGGGTGGTTTAGGTAAGCTATAAGCAACAGATACAACAAAGGAAAACCCTTTGATCGGTCAATATATAGTATCGTCAGGTGTGAACTGTAGTCTAGCGGCTTAGCCCCATTTCCGAGCACAATCGTGACATGCTGGATTCAAGCACCAATCCCGATCCGAGTGACCTACTGTCCATGAAATTACAAGCGCCTGGTCCGTCATTGATAATTCAGCCGTCGTCCATTAAAAAATATCCGCGTCCATAATCCAGTGACCTATTTCATATTCCATATAACAATATTAGCACCAAATTCAAAAAGACAATCATAGCATACATAAACATAGGCTAGTTTCCTGCAAGAGAGAAGCGGTCAACAGTTTTCAATGATGCCGGCAAGACATCATGATGCTCCAAAAATATCAAATCTCTTAATCCATAATAATCGTTGTAAAGTCGTCATCTAGAGAATGATGTATCTGTCACGCTTTGGTTGTTGCTGTTCATACGAGCACCATGAAGACCTTGAAGTACATGGGTCCAAGACGGCCGCCAAACGGATATCGATGCCCATGATTATGCTTGTTTTCAGTGGGAATGTTTTCGAGTACAGGAAATCGTTATATTGACACCTTAATATTTTATAATGACATATATCACAAATCAGAAATTTTTTCCAGAAATATGGGCTTTAACATGCCAATTTGACAGTCTACCACATGGTAGAAGCTGTAAAATGACTGTTAGCTATTATATAAAAGTAACTTTTGCGAGGTTATCGACACTGGCTTACATGTTTTGTTTCACAGTTTTCATAGTATTGTTATATTAGTAAAGATCATTCACTGAGACAATTATAGAATTGCTAAATTGATTTGGAACACCTACCACTCAATCACGTGTTTGACGCCCAAACTACTAACATTGCCGCTCGCTAAAAGCTCACCCATTCCCCGTCCTCAGTAAATCCATAACGTTTTTATAACATTTGCGAAATTTGATGCTAAAATGTTGTTAAAACGTGATTGTTGTTAAATCGTGGCATGAAGACATGCCCTGAGCACACCCTTTTCCCTTGTCGTTACATGACCTGGTACATCACAGTGTGGTGAAGACATGGAAGGCATACCACTCGGTAACAGAATACTTACTAGTTATACAGAGCAACCTTTCGCCCCGGATCTTTGAATGATAGAACGATTCATTGACGCTGAATCTTATTTTCAGAGGTAAAAGAGACGGGATGCGCATATCAAGTATATGCGCAAACTGACTGAAACATATATCATGCCAGTATTTGGTTAACGAGCTTTAACACCCAGCAACTATCACAAAAACGTTGGTTAGACAAAAATCAGGACAACTGGCAGTCAATTCGAATGACACTACCTGGAGACACAAAAATACAGTTAGGCTGAGCTACTAATGTTCACCTTCAAGTTGCAGATGAACCCCTGTAACTGGACAAGTTCATCTGCAAATTAAGTTCTCGATTCAGTGGAGATAGTGAACAGCACTGGGAACAGAACAGTGCAATGGGAACTAAAGAATGTTATGGGCACATGAATAGACAAACTGGGGTTTGCGAGCCATCTTCAATTGTGACGTGATTTGTCATCGTAATCTCGTACTTTCGGTTTCAAGAGTGACTAGGTTCATTTCTAATAAATGCAACGATCCATTGTGCTGCGGTGTGATATTGATCACCATTGGGTACAGTGATCAAAACAAGCGTATGGCGTGCCATTGAAATTGTAGAAGAAGGGACTGACTGACATCATAAAACATATAGTGCAGGTGTAAACTCGATACTATATATAGGCGCCCCTTGGCTGTATCACGTATTGAGTGATATAATATACCGTTCAGTAATTTTCGATATAACTATCTTCCCAGTTCGACATGTCACGGACAATTATCTTTGCGACTGTTTTTCTCGCCGTTTCTTTGCATCTCGGTACGTATTAATTACACATTTTCATTCTTTTATTTAACTCATAGATGTAGATGTCTAGTTCGGTAATCATTGGGGGATGCAAGAAGCAATGTATGCATGCGTATCGTGGTGATTTGTGTAAGGTTAGAATCGTAACGCTCTTCTGTGGTATTTGAATGCACGTATAACTGAATGCATGGCTGCTGCCCATCAAAAAGTATCCACGTCGGTGTTCTCAATACCTTTCTCTGAAACTATCCGCCAACATATCAAGAAAAACTGCCTGCAACGAAGGGAACAGTTAACATTCATTCATGTTGACTGACAAAAAACAAGAGGATTATACAGGATTCGGGCGTGCTATATATTTAGTGCAAAACTGATCATCATTCGAATTGTAAATCCTGTCACTTGCTTTAAACGACATAAATGGTTTCCTGCCAGGAAGTCATGCGGATGTACTTCTATTAATGCATCTGGCTGTGTTCGATCTGGCAGGGACGTTTTCAGGTGAGCCTACCACCAGATGATTACACAGTAAACCGTTTCATTAGCAGCAGTTGCAGCTGTCCAATCAAACAATAGCCCAATAGGTTTCACAAAGCCTGGGCTCGCATTCAAATGTAATTTGTGGTGAATTAAGGAAGTTTGGTCATTGTCCCATTGATTGATACACGTGTACCGTTAAACTCTTTTTTGAAACCAATACCAAAATCACTTCTATATGAATAGTATCTTCAACACGGTGCTGATTCACCCCTAGATTCATATGTGGTGTACATACATGGAGGGACTGAAAGGTACTGTGGGAAAAGTAAGCAGTGATAGGTCATTGTCAGCCATTCTTGATAAGATTCTGTCTAATAATCAGTTGTATAAGCAGTCTTTCAAGAGATATTGTGTTAACAGCATTTAACCTACTTTGGTCATAAAATTTGATATTGAAAATAGATCAAGAATGACCATCTTCAATAAACTACATTGTGATAACACCAATGGTAGACCGGCAAAACTTACTGTCTTCTTATAATCTGGCTTTAGAAAATACGGTTGTGATCAATAAGCAGTTGTGTGTCTGTGGTGTAATTTAAAAACAATAGACCTAAATCTTCATGGGATACGACGAATATTAGCAGTACAATATTATTTGACCTGGACAATAGGTGAAGTTCAGTCAATGTACAATTCATCTTTACTGTTGTTTTGAAAGGCTGACTCTAATCCAATCTGATTAAATTATTGGAGTACTTTGTATCTGGACTATTTCATATCCGTTCACGAAAAAAAAAACAATTACAGCCACATCATATTTGACCAATCACCCCAAACATAAAACATGACAAACTGACAAGATTCAAACTCAGCACAACTAGAATGGCTTCGATGTAGCAAAATATATGATCAAGTTGGTGATAAATAATAATCTACGACTGAAATCAGCTTTGTATTTATCCATCCAAACATCCGAACTAGGACGGGTAGGAAGGAGCGAAACGGTTTTGAAGTCAATCAATGAAGATATAACACATGGGGACATTTCGCGTCGAAGACTTGAACCCAATTCTTCGACCTGGAACCTCATTGAAATTTAAATTCATGCAATCTGCACTCCCCACCTTACTGTTTACCGAATCATAAATTTCCGAGAGTAGTGCCTCAATTCGAGCAGGAACAGCCTCGAGATATGAAAAGTGAATCTGTTTATAATCATATTGAGGTCTAATCTTCTAGAGATGTGCTAACGGCGTTAAATATACTTTATCGTATAACTTGACCTCGAAAAATAAGCCAATGTCAGCCATCTTGTGAGCATGCTCAGTGAGCAGATACATCTCTGGTATAAAATTGGAAAGGCTAGCAGTAATCCATAAAGAGGTTTTAAGTTAATAGCCTCACATCTATTTCAACGCGTGATTTTATCTCGAAAAGTAGGTCAAGTTTGGTCATCATCGATAGGCTTTTGTTCCATCGCCATGTTGTGTGGATTTATGTAGTGCTTCAAAAGATATTGTGATAACATTGAATGTGGGAATAAGGACTTATCAGACAGACGGACAGACATGCATTACCAACGACGACAATACCCTCGAAATTAACCAAATTTCATCCTAAACTAGTATAGTGTAAGAGTTGAATGTGAATGTTTTGTTATGTGCCCAATAAGCGACACAGATTTCTGGATTTGCAGATGATGCATCTACATGTAGTCCAGCACGTCTGTATACATTGCAAATCTGGCTAATTACAACACATATAAGGGAAGTGGGAAGAGTCACATGACTTCACAGTATAGTCTTCCGGTTAAACTATTCTAAAGCACATACCAAGAATCTAACGATTCGTGATATGTGTTGTATCTCAGGTACGCCAGGCAACCTAGCTATGGGGGGGGGGGTGATCTGATCTCCCACAAGCCCCTAACCATTTTTGTTAACTCTGAGGCTAGGATGCTGAGTTCAGTGTGTGTGTATGGGTGTGTGTGTCAATACATCCTCATTCAGTTTAGGGAAATTTAGTTTCCATGGAGATGAAATACCTTATTTAGTTTCTGCCTTTATATTCTTAATATTTCCGTCAGAGTAACAGGTCCCTTTTTACCTCCTCGCCCCCTCTCCCCCAATAACATACAAGAAGCGATAACATACTAATACCTATAATTTTGTCATGGTGCCCTGGTTAACTTGAAATACACCGCCATTCTTAAAATATGCTAAATGTTTTGACGGTTCACACAAAGGCGACAGTATAGGATTAATAGCTTTCGGGTTGAAAATAAACTGTTTTGTTAACCCCGGCAATCACCCTCGACCGATAGCTGTATGTCCTCATGGTCCTTTCCCAATAAGTTATTCAAATCATATTTGACATCATGAGGCAATATGCTGTGGGATATGCTTGGCAAATAAGTGCTTTGACATATATGGTCATCGTTCTTATATATTTCCGAGAAACACTTGGTTGATTCCGATAATCTAATGCAGACACTCAATATCTATTAACTCATAGCCGTATTTATTGCACAATGAAGCAAATTAATAGGATCAGGGGCTCAGTTTTCGGTAAATTTATGCATATATAAGAATACTTGTTTTTACTATATTTCTCCCCATCTTTCAGTGTCATCTTTGTTATATATTGATCTATCTGTTTGCAATGTTATGATAGTAAAAAAGACATGGCGCTATGGAAACTGAATGAATGAAATTCCTATTTACCTCGATAGATTGTTTCTATTCGGTCAGATCGATTTGATATTATTATTATCTCCTGACAATATAGTAAGGGCGCAAAAAATAAATTCGAGGTGTCAGGCTGATGTCTTAACCGTGCAGGGAAAAGCCCGTGTATTAAAAGAAATTACAATTATTATCAGTAACTTTACATTAAAAGAAAGAACTACTTCTGTTGATCTTCATACCTTGTTGCAAAGAAATATCTCAAAATTAAATAATGAATACTCCGAAAATAAACTGAATAAGCGGGAAATTTGGCAAGTACTCAATTCAGCGCAACATGCAAAGGTCAATGAAGTATGGAAAAGCAACACTGGATGGTTTTGAACAATTATGTATTGCAATATTTTGATTATGCATATGATAACAACTTCATCCAAAACCAAATCAATAAAATCAGAGCGTCATTTTTTTGTCAGCTGAATGTGTCGAACGAAACTGCACCATCTGTAATTAAACGATGTTTCTCGTACCTCATACATGATGCCCAAGTGAGCACATGCTACTTTTATTTCGGCCTGTCTACCCCGAAATTGATAAAATTACAACGCAAAAACGTTGTTGTGGTTTGCTTCAGTTTTTTTTAGAATCGAGGCTTACATGGAGATTATCTGTCGCCCCATATTATTTTCTGCTTTGTGCCGAAATAGCTCATTATGCTCAGAAATAACAAAAACAATATTACTGTAATTAAAGTCGACGAATAATAGTTCGTGTCGTTTCGATACGGCAACAAACCGATAGTATTTTTAAATGGATCACACGCATTGTCGGATCGACAAACATTATCGATAACGGATGCTGACAAAAAAACTTGTTTTAATGGGACCTCGTATGGGATTTCGAACGTCGTGTACAAACCCAAGTCAGCGGTGCCTCGATTGATCTCAACAAGCGTTTAAAATATTAGGACTTTTATTTCAGTAATAATAAGGAAAATTCGGTCAGGACGTTATTTAAATTATTTTTAACGACAGTTCGATAAACTGTTTATTGATTAAATTAAATCAACGAGTTGCTTCTCTAACAAACTATTCGGTTGTAACGACTGGTGAATAGGGATGAGAAAATGTTAAACTCGAAACTATTTTTTTTAAGGTAACTCGCAATTCTATCATTTGATTATACTGAACATAATAATTAAGGTGGCGACCGACACCTCTCGTTCCAACATATACATTTTTTTTCTGGTAACGTTTTATATAAGTTAACATTAGAAAATCATCCACATCAGAAAATGGAAATAAGCATCAGCGGTCACCATTTCACCGCGTGCTATATGGGTACCCGTCAATATAGGGGGCGCTCGATCGTCTCGGATTAACACATGCAGAAATGATATGGAAAACGAAACAAAGGACCCCCCAAAAATGTGTTGTTGTTGTGTTTTTTTTTTATAGAAATCCACACACATATTTACTCAAATTTTCAGATTACATTCTATTTCACTTATATTCTAAATATTACCGAAATTCATATTATATTTATGCGAAATTTTACCTGTTGTGTCGGCCTCTACATTAAATATACATGTTTTATGCCAGCATAGAAGAGCTCATTGTGCAGATGATTTTTATGAATGATTCTGAAATTATCCTCCAAATTGACATGTGTACCGAAACGCTCGACTTTAGTATCCGCTATTGGAAGTATTCCAGTCTGTCATATATTCAAACAGGGTGCTGTGAATATTGGAATAAGAACTCATCCAGCGCGTGTGTCTAACCCATCAACCCTACAACTAATAATCCACAACGCCCCTATAACCTAATCTATATAGATATGTGGCCTAAAAGTGTTTATTCCCAATTTCTTGTTATCCTTGCAAGTATATACTAAATGATTATGTTGAAACTAATCAACCCTGCCAATCAAAACCAAGAAAAAATATTTACTAATAACGAATCGATATTGCCAGCTCTCCATTGCACACGCTATTCCACGGGGCCAATGCTATCAAAATATATTATCCAAAAATCATATGTATTCACGTCATCTGGGGAATCAATCGATATATCGTGGATTATTACTTGATTAAATCTTGACTTGATGTGTAGTCATTTCTCGGAAACATATAGTCGTACCTGGACTCAAATGTATTCACAGAATGGTCAAGTCATAAATTATGCGCCCTGATATACATGAATATTACTAACGCTACATCTAGACGCTCAAAGACTTTTAAAAAAAACCCCAGTAGAAATTTTCAAAGTTGTAATACCAGCATATGTATTATTACCCTGAAAAGTGAATAATGAGCTTCATGTCTTCGTCACCTAAATAACGCTAACGTACGAAGCATGATTAGATCGACTTTGGCCGTACATATTCATTCTGTTCAGAGATATTAGGATATATATGCTAAAACAAAATATTAATTAAAAAAACGGCATAAATAATAATGATAAGAAATTTATGTTTAACCCACTACGCTATGCTATGATATAACATTATTCCTTGGTGGACCTAGAAAATGTCTAAATAGTTTCTTTGCTGGATTACTGGCAGCTTGATTGTTCACAAAGTGCATTCAAGTTACTGGAGATTGAGTTTATTACGATTATTATGAAGATAAATTATAACATAAAAACTATGAAAGCGTGGCAGAGGCGAGGCCTGAGACCCACTGGGAAGGATCGTAATACTTAATCATTATTATTATCGAACTTATTTGGAATCCGAAGCCTGACAACTTGTCCCCTAAATGTGCACAACTCATTTTTTGGTTAGATGAATATGAAAAAAAAAAAAAAATACTTATGTTGGGAAGACATTGATTCTTGATTAAATTAAGGGTCCAATGAAACCATGGGAAATTAGGTCAAATAGTTCAGAAAATACAATTACACCCCAAATCTGAACTTCTTACTGGAGATATGTGTTTCAAGCATGGAGTGTACTACAGGGGAATGCTGTATATATTATGGATACATGATAAATTCATGGTTAATGGAAGACATTTTACATTTAGACATAGGATGCGTAGCAATATCAAATTCTTGATAATTTATTGCATCACGGGAACTTCCTTTACTGTGCATATTCCTCAATGAAAGACATTTTTTTAGAGTTTCATATCGTTATTTGTCCCGCTGCCAAGAAGTTGACTGTCATTGATTTTAATTATACAGTAGGCTGCCCTTTTATACCTGGAATAGTTCCCCTGATTGCCTGTATAAATAATTGGTGGTTGTTTTATAAAATATAACTAGCGTTTGTTATTTTATAAAATATTACTAGCGTTTAAATTTAGGAAATGAAGACCCAACCTGAAATGGGAAACAATTGTTGGAGAAACAGACAAAAACTGAGATCGGCAAAATATAATCGGATACCAAAAGAGGACCAATTCAGTTTATTTGATTTCAGTATAGGAAGACATGGAGCTATCTTAATAATTATCATGATTATGCAGCTTTCGTCAAAAAGGTCCTCACACTTTTATAGAAAATTATTCTGATATGGGGACAAATAGCAAATTGGATAAATCCAAAGCTAGGGTTGAAATTAGTCTCACCTGTGATAAACTTGTACTTGGGTTAAAGAATAAAATCAAAGCTGCTATTAATCACACGCACATTCGTATTACAGTGAAATTTAATATTACAAATCTAAAGTTGGAGGACATGAATCATATAAAATCTGATCTAAATAAAATTATATATGCTAGATAAATATATTAAGAGGCAACGGAAACAAGGTGAAATGACAAGATTTAACAAATACTTGTCCTATATGTGATACTATGTTTTGGGGAACTTGTTATGCCACTGCGAGCGCAGTCAGTATAAAAAAATACTGGCCGATCCAGGTTAATTAGGTGAGAGTTGCATATCAGGGCCATTGCCAGTGATACAAAAATGGCCGCCATGTTGGTTTCGCTCCACTTCGATTGAACAGGGTAAAAATTTGGGAGAAAACAGCAATATCCGTTACCTTTAGCCCCCGAGACTAGCACATTATAACTGTTACCGGTGGTTTTCCGTCATTACATCCAAAATTTAGGAATTTTCGGGGAGGAGGGAGACAGAGAAGTTTCAAACTCCGCTTGTACAACATTTCTCATGATTGCCGTAATGACATGAATCGGTGATACGTTATATCTCCACACTACAGATATAACGCTACAGATATATTAAACTTCAAGAAATGAAGGGAAGATTGGACGGAGTAACAAAGTAATACTTTCGTAGGTACGTCTGGCCGAGGGCCCAATCTGCGATATTTCAGGGAAGTATAATCTCCCGTAAAGTCGCAATTTGGCTCTAAATACAGTTACAGGGAGAAAATCGAGATAACTGGAGTGTGAGGGGACTTCCTTTCCAACTGTTATTTCTGGGTTTGATATTTTCTCAAACTGGTAGATTACTTCATTTAGGAAGCTATTGCCTGAGTCTTTGTGCCCTGAAAAGGCTCTAGACCTGGCTATTGTATGCATTGTGTCGTGATTCGTTCGTGGAGTGTGAACCCTCAAATTAATTTGCTTGAAATTCGATTGAACTGGCAGCCGCATCAGTTCATAAAGCGCATTTTCACTTGTACCAAATTAATATTTGTCATAACTAAATTTAAAACTAAACATTTCAAACTAACATAACTAATTTTAATTAAAACATCCATACTTTTTCTTGAAAATGTAGCATATCACAGTACACAGGTGATAAACAGTAATAGGTTGTTTAATTCATATCAAGGCTCGTATCAGGTCCTGGACCATATCAGGGCTCGGCCCTGCGGGCTCTAATATGATCTTAAGGACCTGGGGCCTGATACGTAACTCGTCTTGATGTATGAATTCAACAACCTATTATTATATACATATATTCAGATGTATAGTCCGATGTTCATTGAGGATCAGTGATATTTTATTTCATGGAAATAACAAAATACCCTTTTGCATCCATTAGATAAACGAAATCAAGGAATAAACATATTTGCGTCTATCAGTGGTTATCAGAATCATAGAAGTGACAGGAGTCAGTCTTTTCGTCTTTTTGTGAAAATTATCTCGGACCTCGAGTGAATAACTAGTTCCCAGACATAACTAGTTCGAACCCGGCATGATTGCCTCGGGCCCCGATAATCATCCTGTAGGAATGCAGAATTGCCTGGGTCCGAGTTAATTATATCGGGACTGGGGGTAACATAATCGGAGCCCGAGATAATTTTGACGGGATTTTAGAAAAATTTTCTCTTCTTGCCATGCCTCCGCAACAACTACATGTACATGTAAATGCATGTAGCCAATGAAAGTATATATGATAATTCGTCGGGTCCAACATACGATACCCTTATGCGGCCTTTTCCCAAGTCGATACTCTGAGGATGGTTTCATAAAAGTGTCATCAAGAATTGGCAAGAATTTGCAAAGATTCAAACTGACTGATAAATTCTGTTGAAGACTCGTGCACAGAACAACATAAAACTCTTCTAAATTAAAAGGGTTTCTTGCTGCACATGTAAGTTGGTTGCACTACTTTCGGGACAAATTCTTTCTCTGCAGTTAGGTAATCTAAATCAAATTATTCAACAGTAATATTAAATTCAAATAATGAAACGTTTGAAGTAAAATTATGCAGTAGGGCCGGGGGCTTTCTTTCAGCTCATGTAACTGTAAGAGTATGTAATGTGGAATTATATCGATCAAAACGCTTTATTTTGTACATGCCCTTATTGAAATGTCTGTTCTTGAACCATACAAACCGTTTCACTGAGAGCTTTTACACCATGTGACCTCCATTTTCCAATCAACAAATAGTTATCGAGTCAGTGGGAACGTGGATTACGGCATCAAGATTATCGGTAATGCTTCATTCACTGTAACAATATGGTTCTGTATCTTGCCAAATGCGTTTTGATAATTCAATCTGTTCTATGCATTTTAAATACGTGTACGTGAGATGTGTAAGTGAGCTATGGGTATATATGTAGTAAATATGAAATTCCCGAAAGCAAATGTTCATACCTCTAACCTTAAAGAGCGGCTGTTATTCGGGAAGAGATTATACCCTTTCTGAAAAGTGCTATAGAAGCACTAAAATCGAAAAAGTGATGGAACAAATACATTGTACTTGAATGCGACACATTTTTCTTAACATTTAATATTACAAAGGAAGCACTTTGAACGTGGTAGTGCATGAACCTTCCTTATATACAATGTCGATCCGAATATCTGGCCAGAGGCTTTTATGAGGCCTGGCTTTCATCATACCCTGCTATTTGCAGGCTTTCAGTCTGCCTGTGTAATAACTCTGTTGTATCTCGTTCTTTCTCGTGACAAGAAAGATCCAGACTCATGATCATAATATCGTTTTTCATCTAACGCAAGGCCCCCACGAAGTAGCTCAGATGTATGTCCTTTGAAATTACTAGAATATGTGTGTTCAGTCGGAACGATGCAGGGCGTTTCACACGATATTTATTACAGCGAAAACAACTTGAATCCACGAATTCAATTGATGATGCAAAGATACATTCCAAAGATCAGGTCACTATGTGTGAGTTTGGCTATGCACTGGTAAATACGGAACCGACAATGACGAAAAGTGGCAAATGAATAACAGCTTCACCACTTAGAGCTAAAGTAAAACAGTTTTGGAGTTTCTCGCTAAATTTCAATAGGATTCTCTATGAAAATATGTATTATAAACCCAACATTATATAGTCGAGAAGACACCCATAATAAAATGACCCAAACCGTACACAGGCAAACTTTCACCAACCAGTACCGTTCAGTTCTGTACCAATTGGTACCGTTCAGTTTCCTGTTGGTACCCTCTAGGTAACTTGTTGGTACTGCACGGATATTTTAGGCTTGGTACCGTTAGGTCCTGACTGAACAGTACCGTGCAGTTACCAATCAGTCACCACACGGTAGTATATGCCAGGTTCTTTCCAGTTACCTACCAGTAACTGATTGGTAACCGATTGGTAGCCACCATCATCCTAACTTTACAGTACCGTGCAGTTCTGACTTGTAGGGTACTGGTCAGTTACTGATTGGTAACCACTAGGTTATACCGTACAGGAAATGTGAGGTTACTGCTTGGTGACAGCTTGGTACTGTTCAGCTACCGATTGGTATCACGGGTTGGTTCCACAAAGTGGCAACTGATTGGTGACCACTTGGTACCTTCGTGTAACTGATTGGTAGAACAGATGTTTTATTGGAAAGGTACCAATTGGTAGCCAATCATTGGTGACCACTTGGTACCATTCAGTAACTGGTTGGTACCACACTTTATTCGACAAAAGTACCCATTGGTAACTGATTGGTGACCACTTGGTACCAATCAGTAACCGGTTGGTACCCATTGGTAACTGATTGGTGACCACTTGGTACCAATCAGTAACTGGTTGGTACCACACACGTACCAATTGGTAACTGATTGGTGACCACTTGGTACCAATCAGTAACAGGTACCGCAGCTGTTCTTCCACAAAATACTAAATGATAGGGGAGATATATTTCATTTATGGTGTATCAATTTTTATTTAAATACGACCAAGATACTTGCATGTGGATGGTTATTCAATAAAAAAGAAAACAAACGTTACCTTTTTCGCAGACAATTCACACCACATTTTCGTCATATGCCCTAGATAAGCATGTTGTATATTTTTTCTATTCACTTCCTATAATCTCTGGGAACATGGCAATCACACACAATATGTGTTTTAAGCACAATTTATTTTTCAGCAATTTTCAAACATTATCAAGTTGAGAAATTCAACATTCTCAAGGAATAAAAATTGAAAGGCATATTTATTACACAATTGTCGAGTCTTGTTTTTTCTAATGATCCTCTCATACGATAGCATGAAGATAGAATTCACGGTAAGTTACCATGCATGATCTAAAGAACAAACATTTCTTTTCATATAAATCATTTTGATTATTCCTTACATACTATCTGGTAAAAAATAATTGTAGATCTTCAACTGAAATAACTTTCAAACAAAATATCAAAGATTTGCTGATATTGCTGGAATTGGTAAATTCAATTTATTCACTGGGCTGGAAATAAGGCGTGGTTATGGGAACCTATTTACACGTTACTGTGAAATTTGAGGTGGTCTGGTTATTGGGTAACCTTCTGGCAACTAGTTACCTGAATAACAGGTTACCAGTTATTTCCGGCCCTGTATTCACATTGTAATTCCATTATAGCAGGAATCCAAGACCGTGTAAGAATTAGTTTCCAAAAACTTTCATGTGAAAAATCTTTTTATCCAAGCCAACTTTAAAGCTTTGTTCATTTGAACGAAATCTGGGGCATTTGATCTAAAGACATGATCATGCCTGATGAGTATCTAGGCATGAGGAGTATTTTCTCGCCTTTGTTATTCAATATAAATTTGAACAATGTTGTTAAGCTTATTTATCATTTTACAGAACCTTGCTATCCCTTGTGCATTATAGTAAAATTCTACATTCTCTTTGCAGTTTATTTATATCTTTCTGGAAGTTTAATTCCCAATGATTTCACCAATTTAGTTCTTATTAGCTGCAGCTGTTATTTCAAACTCCGAACAGCGCATGTCAGCTGAACGACTGTCGTCTGGCTGACGATAGTCGTTCAGATGTATGCGCTGTTCGGAGTTTGATTTGGGGCAAAAGGCGGTTATGTCCCCTTCTCCTAGACAAACCACTAGGGGGCGTTGGGTGTAAAGCAGACGACATGTGCAGCAAAGGAAGTTCTGGCAACATTTCGTTGCACAGCAGTGAAAAAGAAGTATTAATTTCTTCCATTATGTCAGAAATTGGAGTAGAGGAGGTCTTTCAGATCATTTAGGACGAGTGGGACTTCGTGTTGAACTTTTTATACATTCCGGACAGGGCCTGATCTAGACTTTTAGTTTGGGCACCCTTACCTGGCGCAGAGTGTGATAAGTTATAGTGAAATAGGCCGCGATGTGGGACTGTCGAAGCCCATGGAAGCTGTGGGAGTATTGAATGGTCTAAATACAGCCTGATAACTTAATATTTGGCAATAGTAATTGCATTAATATAGGTTTCAGCCTGTTCAGAGGGAATTTCCTAACAAATTTTTTTTTTTTTTTTTTTTTTTTTTTTCTCATTTGGGCGCCCAAATTCATGGCGCCCAAACCCGTTATAACGGGTTCAAAAACGGCCTGGATCAGGCCCTGCCGGATGACTACAGTCTACACACTGACTGAATCAACTCAGTGAACAGGTCACAGCAGCAACAACAACAACACCATGCTGACAAATAGCAGAAACTTGCAGCTTGCACTCGGACTCAAAAGTTGCAGATTGTAAGATTCAACAGTCACCAGTTGAATTTTATGCAACCCCAGGTTGGGCCACACAGTCTTTCTCTGAGAAGCAATGCCAAAAATACCAGGTAACTCAATGATCTCAATTTTTGCTTTGATTTTGTCAAAATCAACAAATCCAGTTGTCAGCTTTTTTTCTTCGACAATTTAAATACTGGTATCATTCTTATACGTAACATTTTGCTCAAACTTTATGCGAATTTGTTTGATTCCCTTAAATTATTTTTCGCAGAAATTTGAAATCACAATTTTGCAGGGTTGAATAAATCTTTATGGTAATGAAAAAGTGAAACGTTATATCTTGAACAACTCTCTAATGAGACTCAGAGTGGAGAACAATACATCTGCTGTTCCATCAGCTGCCAATGACTCGTGCAGCTACGGGTGTCCGACCTATTATCGTGTGTTTTTGAAGGTTTATTTGGAATATATAAAAAGTACTTCTTGAAATGATATGAAAACTGACACGATGATTGCTGAGCTCGTCGGCTATCTTCCGTTATGAATTCAATCCATGACGTCACTCCCTTCTGCAAGTGCGAGAGCTATTTTTAAATCGACTTTTCAGCTCAGTTCCCACCGTGGACAGTACCAGTTATCGGACACCCATCGTGAATAAGAATTTGACGTTGAAGTACAATGTATTTTCAAGTTTTGTGCATGACAATCGTTAGTTCTGTCGTTTAAGATGATATGATCATTGTTCAATTTCTATACGTATTTACTTGAGAGCAAGATCCGGAAGACAGGGTGGTAGATCGAATTTCGCACCCCGCCACAACATGAGAAATTTCGAATTTTGATCAAAACAAAATTTATGTTACATTTCAATTTTTCGACTTTCGTGTCTACCTATAATTCTATATTTTGCATAACAATTAGAAATGATCTCCCCTTTGTTCTGACATATTATTGCCTTGTCATCACGAGCACAACACTAGCTAAGATTCATAGCGTCTCCCTTCCCTCACCGCTATGCCGACGACAAATACATTTCCCTGGTGGTAGCTCGAACATCTCCATGGCGCACTTATTATTACCTTTGCGCCCTATTGGACCTTCAACTTGAGAAAATGGGCCGCCATGAATAAAAATACAGAAATGGCAGACTAAATGGCCATTCGTCGGTCAAAAATTAATTACAGACGTTAAAATTATTCCTATGGAGCCTCAAAATCACCTGAAATCGAGGGTCAAGAAGATGGGCATTTCCGTCATAATAGACCCCGTGTATACAGGGGATGATGATCACAACACCGATTATGGTATTTTTATTCATGGCGGCCCTTTTTCTCAAGTAATGAAGGTCCAATAGGGCGCAAATGTAATAATAAGTGCGCCATGGAGATGTTCGAATTACCACCAGGGAAATGTATTTGTCGTCGGCATAGTGGTGAGGGAAGGGAGATGCTATGAATCTTAGCTAGCACAACACGTGCGCTCGAGATGCGTGTCCGATAACTGACCTGTCCGATAACTGTTCTGACACCCGTAGGGTAAAGATTCAATGGCTGTATGTACACCGGTTTTCCGTAATTCAATTGATCTCTGTACATCAAATATTTCTGAAAATTCGATGTTTTGTGAACTATGCATCGTCCGATAATGTCAGAAAATCGTCACACGCACCAGGATTTTATTTTTATTTTATTTTTGTTTTTCATTATTTATGGCAATTTATCTGTAATTCCTAAATTAATGTTAATCATATTAAAGCCGTACCCCAGACATGGACGGGAACAGCCAGCTGTGAGGCTGGGTTGCCCCGAGGCTATACGGTACGATTTTGGAGGCTAAAATAACACCGAAGCAAATTTATTCACCAAAAATGATCTTCATATTAGAGAGAGAATCAAGATAATACTCAATGAATATTCAAATAATTGCAGGTTTTATTCAAGGAAGAAAGGTTAATGTGAAAAAGAAAATTATATATCACTAAAAAATTTGTATGAAACCCTTTCAAAGGAAATGACCAATTTCATATTACATTTTTATTCCATCCAGGTAAAATACAGTATGACATGGGGAATATGGAGGGTAGGCCTACTCTGCAGTCTTCAGAAAAATGTCCAGGAATAGGTATGTGGGTAATAGATACCGGTACCGCATATGTAATGTATTTTGACAAGTTATAAACACATCTGTCACTCATGTTCTTACCCCCCCCCCCCCCTGTCTTTTTAAGGGGAAGGGAATGTTCGCATGCAGTCCCTGTCGGTATGGCAGAACTTATCCAGACAATATCTTGGCTACTATTAATCAACTTTTAGAGTGAGTGAGTGAATATGATTTAACGTCGCTTTCAACTATATTTCAGTCATATCACGACGTTGGGTCCTATTCCTTTTCACACCCAGGAACCACACGGGTGAGCTTGGGGTCCTATTCCTTTTCACACCCGGGAACCCCACGGGTGCTCGACTTATTGAGACATTCTTTCTTTAGAAGATTCTTAGTTCCTTGCAGAGATATGCATTGTCACATATTTTACCCGTTAAAATATTTTGCTGAATTATGCCTGTGTATCGTAAACGTCATCGTAAACGTCAAGAAATAAGCTTATCTGGTCCATTATATCAGTAACTTTTTTACACGGAATTAAGAGATGCTTTAGGGTCACCTGGCAGATGTGACTTTTTCTTACTCTTAATTCATTGTTCACAGAGTTGTGGCCCTTTATCAATGACATCAATACACTTTTGTACATTGTCACTATCTCTGCCACAAACTCGCACATTCATTGGCTATTTTACTTGCTTTGAGACAACCATGTAGGATAAAATTGTGACAAACGGGTTCGAAATAATCACAAACAGGTTTGAAATATTTTTGTGATCGGTTCAGTGTTGCCATAATGTGCCACGTGCACTGATGAATTCGCACTTGTTGACGTTACGCTGCATCAAGCTAGTTTGAAATAAACGCAAACCATTGAGCATAGTTTCTCTCAATTTTTGGAAGTGGTTGATGTAAATATGGTCTTCCCTGTCAGTGTGATATGGACAGTCACACTTTACTAGTAAAATTATTGAAGAATAAAATATCATGGGTGCCAAAACCCTTATCTTGGTTTGAGGGATCTTCCATTGTTATTTACTCAAATGCTAGTTCTCTCAGTTGATTAGTCAACTGGACCAATTGACAATCAGGAAGGAACAATTACAGAATCTTTAATATTTGATAGTTTGTATTGTGCAAGTCCCCCATTTGGTCCAAATGTTTAGGGATATATTTTGGTGAGAGCATAAAGAAGGAAATCAGGTTCCCATTTGCAAAAGGCGTATCCTATTACAAATGGTACCACCATCTACCGTTTTCATTTTTCATCTATGACGGACCCACATTTTTGTGTTTAATTTATTGTTTGTAGAAGCTAATAATCCAAACTGTATACAATTATCACCCCAGACTGGATTGAAAGGATGATGAAACACCAAGCAAAATTCATTTATGTGAATTTGGAGAACGTCGTTCTGTCAAATCCATTTTGAATGCTTCATGATGTTCACATGACATTAGCAATATTATACAAATGACGTTAGCAACATTTTTCCCAGTGCTCAAAATTTTGTTTAGGCAATATTAGGCAAGATCACAAGTTGGTAATTTTTGTGTTATCTACCTTGACAGAGCTGATGTTAGACACCATTTTTTTCTCATCTCTCATTATTCCCATTTGCTCAGATTTTTTTACTAGCTTGATGAGTCAGTAGTGAACAGATAATGAAAAGTATATTATAAAGGTTTAACAGCTATTCATTTTGTTTTTCTTTGGAATGTTGCTAATGTCAATTTTTTCTATGACAGATTTTGGTACCTTTTATAATAGAATATGCCAAACTTGAAAAATGGTACTAAAATATAATCTGAACAATGTCTAATACCAACCAAGGAGATGCTGATCCATCCTTACAAATATATCTCTGGATGTTTTATTTACTAACCATGTTGTTCATGTGCTAATAAACTGCTCCTATTTTTTCTTGTGCCTCAAACTTCCATTTATCTTTCAGCTTGCAGTACCAGGCGATATGACTAAATACAGAGCCAGAGCAAGACATGTTGAAAATTCAGACCCTCTCCTGTTCATACCACAACACGACAAATGAGGATGAATCCTAGCTGCTGAGGGAAAATTCATCAGAAACCACTGATACATGCATATACTTGTGAAAACTGAGCACTATCAACATCTCTCCATGATGACAATTACTACTGTCAATCAGGTTACCAACAGGTTACCTCCTCCAGAAAACCAACATGGCAGTTTAGTGCAACAACATAACCTGTTCAGAATACTACTTAAAAAATGTAAAGTGTGTGTATTTCAGTCCAGTATACCTTTTAACCACAACATACTGATTGAACATGATCAGTTGATGATTGGACATTTAACACGATCGACAAATTAATGACCAAGGACCAAATACTAGTCTAGCAGTAGTGACCCAGCAGGGAATGTGATAAAGTGGTATAAATAGAACATTGACCAATGACTTACTTTAGTGTTTTTTAATATTTCCTAATTCTTTAAATGTTGAATCTTAGAGCTTGTAAATTTATCAACCCAAATTTTGCACGCAAGCAGATATGCCCAGTAAGGTAACGTGGGGTAACTTTGACAGTGGGACAACTTTGACACCTTTTTGTTTTAGTTATATTAGCATACTGTTACAGCTCATAGACAGTTATCTCATATTTATATATAAGATGCTGTTATCTGCTGAGGCAGCAGGGGGTAGATGGCCAGCCATGTGACACTCTTCATAAGATGGCCACTTAACATGTTGTAGTTGGCACTGGTGTAACTGTTAAAAGTTTGACACAAAAACTTCTACATGTATGGTGAAGATCTGCAATGTTCTGAGTTTATAGTAAAAATACACTATTTTAGAAGTAGTAATCATTGATGTAGTAGCTTCATCCAATTCTATCTTGTTGCCACTATTTTCAGTAAATTTGTGTATTTGGGGTAACTTTGACACCACGTTCACCACTGATTCCCATGATGATGTCAAAGTCACCCCGGCTCAACATGTCAAAAGTTACCCCAGCTGGTTTGCTATGACTTTGATGATGCATGGCAATGTTACCCCAGGGCATTCACCATGGGGTAACATTGACACATGTTCTTCTTAAAATTTACATGCAATAAATATCTGTGGTTATCACACTTAATCAGAACAGGTCCAAATGTATCCAGTGTGGATTCTTAATGGTACCCAGTGTTGACATAGTGGGTTCTGGTCTCCAAATCAGCTTGGTGATAAAGTTGTGTCAAAGTTACCACGTTTTACCTTATACTCAATTGCGAGGACACTTATTCCTGCCTGCTTCACATGCTTGCTAGTGTATTTCAAATTACAGACTCGTTTCATGATCATAAATATTACATCCAATTTACGGACATTCTTCAGTTGTAAGATTGATCCGGGTTCATGTTGGTTTACAGAAAGATGTAATATACATAAAATAAAGACTTGAAGTACGCAAAGCTTACCTCGTGTAATTTGTTATGAGACAGTCGTGCAGATCAGATCAAGATCTGAATTCAGGAAATCTTTTACTGTGTATGACAGCTAAGAGGATTTATTTATCCTTTATTTATCTTCTTGGACTGATGGGTATCTCTGATATTTGTGATCCCACATAGCATACCGAATAATACAGATCTTAGTAAATTAATATCTTATCACAGCTCTCCTGTAGAGACATATGGGGGGGGGGGGGTAATGTCACACTCAAGGTTATTTCACTCATATGGTGACAGCCAGTTTTAATGGTGGAGAAAGCCGGAATTCTCTGAGAGGTGAGCAAGTAACTGGCAAACTTTTAAACATGCACCAGCAGGGCTCCAACCCATGCTGGTTCAGCAGTTTGGCTAACGATCACTAGCGAACCGCCTTGGACCACTCCGAGGTAATCGCCACTCACTATACATATACATAGACTTATCCTAGACATCAATAATGTATTCTGAAAATGTATAAAAAATATCTTGACAACACATTTTTTATCAATTCCCCAAATATCCCAAAATTATTTTTTCCTCCAAAAATAGATTAATAATGATTTTTCAAAGCATATTATTTATATATAAATAAATGCATAAGAAATTATTTTTGAAAGCAGCCTTGTACATATCTTCCTGGTAACTGGTTGGTAACAGGTTGGTACTGGTCAGTTACAGCTCAGTACTGAGTGGTCACAGTTCAGTGGTGGATATGCACATATCTTCCTGGTAACTGGTTGGTAACAGGTTGGTACTGATCAGTTACAGCTCAGTACTGAGTGGTTAGAGTTAAGTAGTGGATGTGTGACTGGTTGGTACTGTTCTGTTTACAGGTTGGTACCACTCAGTTACAGCCCAGTACTGAGTGGTTACAGTTCAGTACTGGGTGGATAATTGCCATCTGTAACTGATTGGTACTGATCAGTAGCAGCTTGGTACTGTTCTGTTACAGGTTGGTACTGGTCAGCTACAGCTCGGTACTGAGTGGTTACAGTTCAGTAGTGGATGTGTAACTGTTTGGTACTGTTCTGTCACAGGTTGGTACTACTCTGTTACAGCTCAATACTGAATGGCTACAGTTCAGTAGTGGATGTGTACATATCTTCCTGGTAACAGGTTGGTACTGGTCAGTTACAGCTCAGTACTGAGTGGTTACAGCTCAGTACTGAGTGGTTACAGCTCAGTAGTGGATGTGTAACTGGTTGGTACTGTTCTGTCACAGGTTGGTACCACTCAGTTACAGCTCAGTACTGAATGGCTACAGTTCAGTAGTGGATGTGTACATATCTTACTGGTAACTGGTTGGTAACAGGTTGATACTGTTCTGTTACAGGTTGGTACTGTTCCATTACAGCTCAGTACCGAGTGGTTACAGTTCAGTAGTGGATGTGTACATATCACCATGGTAACTAGTTGGTAACAGGTTGGTACTGTTCTGTTGCAGCTTGGTACAGTTCAGTAATACCAATGGATACCACTCCGTCTCAGTAACTGGTTGGTTCCGATCAGTAACTGACCTGTCACAGGTCAGTTGTCAACAGGTAGGTACTGAGTGGGGGCCCTTTTTTGCAGTACCAATCAGTTGAAAACTGACCTGTAACAGGTCAGTTACTGAGTGGTACCAACCTGTCAAAAATTACCTGTGTAAGACATCGAACCCATATCAAACCCTTATTTAGCCTTAAAAATATGCTAAAATGCAGAAAATCAAGCGTAAAAATTAGTACGTAATTGACTGGATGGATGAAACCAAGCTGGAAGGCTATACCAGAATCACGTACAATTCCGGTTTGTAAGTCGTGTATATTTACACTTGTGACTTTACTGCATGGTATCTTACTGTCAAGTATATGGAACCCTTATAGTGGAAGAAAATATAAAGGTTATACGAGCAATAGCAGTCTATGGGGGAGGGAGGGGAGGCGGTGGCATTGACTTTTAGAAGTAATACAATTTCCATTCATAAAGGACAAGGTAGCCACCATTAAATAATTAACATTGCCCAGTGTTTTCATTGCTTTGACCGTACTTTCACGAAGATATATCAAACTGTGTGGAACCTGAAAGAATGTTAGGGTTGGTAACTGATGGGTACCACTTGGTCACAATTTGGTACCCACCAAGTTACTGATTGGTGACTGCGCGGTACCTGGAGGAATATTAGGGTTGGTAACTGATGGGTACCACTTGGTCACAGGTTGGTACCCACCAAGTTACTGATTGTTGACTGCACGGTACCTGGAGGAATATTAGGGTTGGTAACTGATGGGTACCACTTGGTCACAGGTTGGTACCCACCAAGTTACTGATTGGTGACTGCACGGTACCTGGAGGAATATTAGGGTTGGTAACTGATGGGTACCACTTGGTCACAAGTTGGTACCCACCAAGTTACTGATTGGTGACTGCACGGTACCTGGAGGAATATTAGGGTTGGTAACTGATGGGTACCACTTGGTCACAAGTTGGTACCCACCAAGTTACTGATTGGTGACTGCACGGTACCTGGAGGAATATTAGGGTTGGTAACTGATGGGTACCACTTGGTCACAGGTTGGTACCCACCAAGTTACTGATTGGTGACTGCACGGTACCTGGAGGAATATTAGGGTTGGTAACTGATGGGTACCACTTGGTCACAGGTTGGTACCCACCAAGTTACTGATTGGTGACTGCACGGTACCTGGAGGAATATTAGGGTTGGTAACTGATGGGTACCACTTGGTCACAGGTTGGTACCCACCAAGTTACTGATTGGTGACTGCACGGTACCTGGAGGAATATTAGGGTTGGTAACTGATGGGTACCACTTGGTCACAAGTTGGTACCCACCAAGTTACTGATTGGTGACTGCACGGTACCTGGAGGAATAGTAGGGTTGGTAACTGATGGGTACCACTTGGTCACAGGTTGGTACCCACCAAGTTACGATTGGTGACTGCACGGTACCTGGAGGAATATTGGGGTTGAAAACAACTGATGGGTACTTGGTCACAAGTTGGTACCCACCAAGTTTGATTGGTGACTGCACGGTACCTGGAGGAATATTAGGGTTGGTAACTGATGGGTACCACTTGGTCACAGGTTGGTACCCACCAAGTTACTGATTGGTGACTGTACGGTACCTGGAGGAATATTAGGGTTGGTAACTGATGGGTACCACTTGGTCACAGGTTGGTACCCACCAAGTTACTGATTGGTGACTGCACAGTACCTGGAGGAATATTAGGATTGGTAACTGATGGGTACCACTTGGTCACAATTTGGTACCCACCAAGTTACTGATTGGTGACTGCACGGTACCTGGAGGAATATTAGGGTTGGTAACTGATGGGTACCACTTGGTCACAGGTTGGTACCCACCAAGTTATTGATTGGTGACTGCACGGTACCTGGAGGAATATTAGGGTTGGTAACTGATGGGTACCACTTGGTCACAAGTTGGTACCCACCAAGTTACTGATTGGTGACTGCACGGTACCTGGAGGAATATTAGGGTTGGTAACTGATGGGTACCACTTGGTCACAGGTTGGTACCCACCAAGTTACTGATTGGTGACTGCACGGTACCTGGAGGAATATTAGGGTTGGTAACTGATGGGTACCACTTGGTCACAAATTGGTACCCACGAAGTTACTGATTGGTGACTGCACGGTACCTGGAGGAATATTAGGGTTGGTAACTGATGGGTACCACTTGGTCACAAGTTGGTACCCACCAAGTTACTGATTGGTGACTGCACGGTACCTGATTGGCTACTGATTGGTGGGGAACTGAACGGTACCGCAAGGGGACCTTTCCTACCAGTACCAATCAGTTGCCCACCAATCAGTAGCCAATCAGTTACCGAGTGGTGCTGGTTGGTGACGGCTTGTCTGTGTATACCATAGCGTATAGATGCGATTTTTCCAATATTATGACATAATTAGATCAAAATGAAAAGACAGAAGAAACATATCAGATTTGGTGTCAAAATGCAGCGCAGAACTTGTTTATTATTAGGACCATGAAATTAATGGCCAAATATGGTGCGGGCAGGCCCCATAGATGATTTAGCTAAAACCGAAATCTCCAAATATCGAAAAATCGATTGAAGTTGATGGGCAATGCTACGGTAACCATTAATATTTCACATCAGAAATGAAAGTCACCGTGAACTAACGGTAACCTGATGATTTCCATATGATTGTCCGCATCTGATATCATTCAGTGAATAACTAGGTTCCAATTATACAAATTGTAATATTTATGTGACACACATGCGTAAAATAATGACATAAATTCAGTCAACTGTATCAACAGTCACTTGGATGGATAGTTTTGGCAATTTTCGCCGAGGGGGAATTCTAACAAGAGAATAACTTGCTTAAATCGTAAATACATGATACATTTTTTATTTATGACTTATTTGTGTCTCGACAGTTACACTGATTTGTTGAACAGGGCGATTCCGACTTGCACGAGCAGGCAACAATCTGTAGGATTGAGGACGGGGCAACCACGCCAGTGCCGTGATGAGGGGTAGGTATATTGTCTCAAATTGGCCGATGTCAACCGGTGGTGGTTCCACCTGGTCTGCTGCTCGCCAAACCAGAACTTGCAGGCGAGCACGTTTAGTATGACACTTTGTAGACTCTTCTGTCGGTGGGAGACTCCTGATCTTGGGTGGTTCAATCTTCTTGCTGAACGTCGTGTACCTCAGATCATTAATATAAGTGCGGTTGATATACTGCCGCCATACAACTGCCCGAGGAACCGCAATCCAGCCTGCATCCAGTCAGCCTCAGCTTCTCCTGGGCCTGCGAATACCTTCAAATTAGACTTCAGAAGGATGTTGATTGCCGATATCTTCCCTTTACCGAATGGGTATGACACGGTCTCCCATCCTGAGAGCGCATATATACCCAGTAGGTCGAAGCACTTGTGTCCCATTTTCGACGCCTTGGCGGTGATATCGAGTATTTGGCCGTTGTACTTTCTCATAGGCACCTCTAAAGACGGTTTGCTCAACCAGAAGAATGTTAGGGTATACATGCGCTCTCATGATGAGATACCGTGTCATACCCATTCGGTAAAGGGAAGGTATCGGCAATCAACATCCTTCTGAAGTCTGATTTGAATTTAAAGGTATTCGCAGACCCAGGAGAAGCAGTATATCAACCACACCTAATGATCTGAGATACACGACGTTCAGCAAGCAGATTGAACCACCCAAAACCAGGAGTCGCCTACCGACAGAAGTGTCTGCAAAGTGTCATATCAAACGTGCTCGCCTGCAAGTTCTGGTTTGGCGAGCAGCAGACCAGGTGGAACCACCAACGGTTGACATCTGCCAATTTTGGTCGAAACTGAAGGACAATATACTTACCCCTCATCACGGCACTGGCGTGGTTGCTCCGTCCTCGATCCTACAGATTGTTGCCTGCCCGTGCAACTCTAAATCGCCCTGTTCAACAAATCGGTGTGGCTGTCGGTCAGCTAAGTTGTCCTGTACAACATACTGCAAATGTGGCTCAGAGTATCACTGTGCTATTTAAACGAGTACACTGTCTCCGTACCGTTGACGATGATGGACGAAGACGACGAGTGGTATTTTTTTAAGCCAGCAGAATGAACAGTTGTTCAACAATCTACAATTCGGTGATTACATACGAGAGACACAAATAAGTCATAAATAAAGAATGTATCATGCATTTATGATTTAGTAAGGTGTTCTCTTGGTGGAATTCACCCTCGGCGAAAATTGCCAACACTATCCATCCAAGTGACTGTTGATACAGTTGACTGAATTTATGTTATTATTTTACGCATGTGTGTCACATAAATATTACCATTTGTATAATTTGAACATAATTATTCACTAAATGATATCAGATGCGTTCAATCATATGGAAATCATCAGGTTACCGTTAGTTCGCGGTGACTTTCATTTCTGATGTGAAATATTGATGGTTACCGCAGCATTGCCCGTACACTTCAATTGATTTTTCGATATTTGGAGACTTCGGTTTTAGCTAAATCATCTATGGGGCCTGCCCGCACCATATTTGGCCATTAATTTCATGATCCTAATAATAAACAAGTTATGCGCTGCATTTTGACACCAAACATGACATGTTTCTTCTGTCTTTTCATTTTGACCTAATTATGTCATAATATTGGAAAAGGGGCGTGGCCTAGAGTAAAATGCCCAAGGGTGCCTGAGTGGCACCCGACGGATTATCAATGTAAACACTTTCCGCCATCATTTGATGAAAAAAAATCGCATCTATACGCAATGTTACGGTTCAGTTGCCGTTCTCCTTGTCTAATAGGCAGGATTCCAACTGGGGGGTTTTCCAAGAGTTCAGTTCGCGTCGGAGTCCTAATCACAAGCGTCTAGTCCGTCATCCATAATTCAGCCGTCGTCCATTAGAGAATATCCGCGTCCATAATCCAAAGACCTATTCCATATTCCATATAACAGTATTGGCACCAAATTCAAAAAGACAATCATAGTATACATAAACATAGGCTTGTTTCCTGCAAGAGAGAAGCGGTCAACAGTTTTCAATGATACTGGCAAGACATCATGATGTTCCAAAAATATCAAATCCGTATCGCTGATCAGTATTCTTAATCCATAATATTCGTTGTAAAGTCGTCATCTAAAGAATGATGTATCTCAGTCACGTTTTGATTGTGACTGTTCATATGATTACCATGAGGATCTTAAAGTACATGGGTTCATACGGCCCCTAGCCCCGGGTTAAGCGGAATTAGACACAAGTTACGAAACGTAGCGCCATAGATCTTGTACGCTACGTATTATTGTTTATTATTGCCTATCCTACTTCGTAGGTCCTGTGACGTTAGTCACACTGCCATGTATAGCAATACAAATGCAATGAAAGTACTTGAAGTCGGATTATAATGATAGGTGTGATTATGGCTTGACTGACATGGATCAGGTCAAGCTGGAACAGGATACATAAACATTAATTGAATGATTTCCACTGTTTGATAGAAGTTCACGGAGAGTGGGAATGATGCTGTGCGTTGAATTTTCACTGAAGTCGCGCAGATGTCACTAGAGACCCGAATTCGTAATTCGAAGCAACATGTGGCCATTCGAAACAGAGGTATACCTTCGTCTTTCGCTGAGAGTGCCTATTGGGGACCTTGGTGTTTGAGACGAGCAAGCCTTTATAGTGACGTACACATTGCCGAACTTCATTCCCACAATTCTAATATTTCAAATTATCGCCAATATTGGCTATAGTATTATTCCGATGAGTGTAAATGCTGGAACGAAATTCTCAGACTAAACAAAAACTACCAATGTTATTTTTTTTTAAGTTAGTCATCCATTCGAATCACAACTGGTATACCCCTACTAGACTCTCTTCTTAGTTCCAGTTATAGCTTGTATTGATTTGTTGTTTTGAATGGGGATCAAATTTGGACGGTATGCTCACCTGAAATTAGCGTCAGTCATTTTGGTGTTACTTTCAGCTACTTGACATCTTTATTGGATAACATAGTTATAGTTATTGAATTACATAAACAAATCATGACATATGTAACTCTGTCATTAATGTTGAGTAACATGTACTATAGCTCAGACATATTGGGCTATACATAAAGAATGATTGGATTGTTTAAACGCACCTACCCCCTTTTTCGATGGAACAAAACGAATAGCTGTAGGGTGTCATTTGGGTAGCAATTAAAACCCTCTGCTCAACTTTGGAACTCTACATCCACCCCAAAGGCAATAGAAAGCCATGGTATAGAATCACTTTTTCTTGCCGGTATAGTGAACAAATTTCTTAAGGGCTTTTTTCAACTTGGACTGATGCGTTTCCTAATGACACCCTGACTCAGAGCAAGCTAAAACTCTGATGTCATTACGGAAGTCGAGTGAGGGAGGACTGTGTCTTACCTTATTTGAGAGAAATCGGTTTGTTGCATAAGTTTTAATCTGTGTATGTTTTGATGTGTTGGATTACTAAGTTATTGGCTTGAGTACTTAGAATTTTGTTTGATTGTCGCTATATAGCTGAAATATTGCTGAACGCGACGTTAAACCTTAATTCTCTCTCTTTCTTCTGAAATGCGTGGTCAAACTGTCGCCAAGGTAGCTGACGGTAATGATAAATATTATTGTTTTAAAATCTGCTAAACTCTCTCTCTAAAATGTCAATAATGGAACTGCATGCTGAATAAAATGTTGAAGCAACGAACATATCAAGTATAATCGTATTTGTGTAGCCTTTGACCCGAACACATTAACGTCCAGCAGCAGAATCTCGCCATATACATTAAACGCAACATAACAAGCATGATGAAAACGTTTCTGGCGCACTGACAAAAAGTCATATGACCCCGCAAGAAAATTTACTGAGTGCATATTTCTAAATACAGCTCAAGAACCAAAATTGTTCCCTCTGATGATTTGTATCCCGGCCACGCTTTTATTGAAACACAGGGCGGTGGAATGGATGGACGGATGGCTGGGATATGTTTGATACTTAACCGAATACTGGCAAGATTATATAATTAAGGTTATCCACGGGACGAACAGTTTTTGCCGTCCAAAAACAGATATTGCAAGCTAAATCATACTCAATATAAATTTAGCCTTCATAATCTTCTAATTCTTTGTAGTTGGAGCTGGTGGACCGACCGAAGGTTGAGGCGCCTGTACGGATAAAGCTATTCTAGATTGTGCAAGTTTTGCAGACAGAGCAGCTGCTGCCTATAACAAATACCAGCAAGACAAAAATGCCGAACCACTGTGCAAGTATGTATATTTTCGTTACTGTTCAGAAGTATATAGCCAACAAGCTGCAATTACTTATAAAATTGGAGCCCATCCAACAGATTATTGTTCCACTTCTTAAACAAATTGTCATTCGCTATAAAATATACGGATTATGACTGTTTTAGTTATAATTTATCTGTATTAGCAACGAATTTGCCCAACGAATATGTAGGAATGAAGAGGGAATATTAATTTACTTATTGTTGTTTAATTGTTGTCCTCCAGAGTGACAGGGGAGTTTGTCACATGTTTGAAAACAAACGGCGACTCGTGCACAGACGAGTTTGCTAAGTTTCTCAAGAATGCGGTGGACGAGTATAAGCCAATATGCGCCGGAACAGGTGAGAATTTCTTTTGAGATTGTTAAAAGTGTATGTTTGCAAAAAGTATTAGGAAATATTATTGTCGGATTGGCCATTGCAATAAAATGACCTTTACAACGCCTAATCCTCTTCGGAACTAATACATCATCTGCAGCTTTTTCGTAATCCTAATAGCTGTTTTATATCTATATCAAGTTTCGAAATATTGATTGCCCAGTTCAATAAGGCGTTTTTGATACGGAAGACGCCATTACCGGAACTAATCTAATTACCGGAAGTGACGAGTTTACCGGACTTTACTGAAATGACATCAATATCGGAATATACATCATCACGGGCAAGTGATATCACAGTAAGTGACGTGACACAAGTTCAGGGTGCAAGTTCAGGATCGGGGGCGAGTAAAGCTGTAAAAGTGGTTCGATGATAATAATCAATGAATAGGGAACATTAGATCAATATAAAACAGATGGATGAAACAAAATATTGAGTAAAGATACAAGTATTGTTTAAGGGTAAGTATTGAGCGAGGAGCTGGAGAAGGATCAAGATCAGATGGCAGGTTCGAGAGTAAAAACCAGTTCAGGTTCAAGGATTCGTCCAATCAGAATCAAGTAAGCGGCTACCACGTTTTATCATGTGACTATCTGTACAGAATCATCGACCATGTTTGATCACGTGAGATTTTGACTTATATTGAGAAGGACTCGTCATATCAGTCCATTTCAGTAACCATAACAGTACTAGTGCAGATGTACACTATACAATGTGGGAGGATCAGCATAAAGGGAGGTATCTCGATTTTGACTACAACGCGCATGTGCGACTTAGCTATCTGATATTCAAGTTTCTTGAGACATAGACAATTATGAAAAATACTGGTGACCATGAGAGCTAATTGTATTTTGATTTCGAAAACTACAACGCGTATGCACGAATTAACTATACTGTGCACAGACTTCCCACGCACACAAACACCTGTACCGGACTATAGATTCCTGGCAAATAGAATATACCTTATAATTTCCACATTTAAATGTGTTATTCCCTAGATAAAGAGATTGCATTTCCATTACAAGGTTAAACCACATATCAATAATGGTTTTGCTATAACTCGCGTCCTTCCATCTATTTAAAAGACTTTATAAACAATGGACTATTCAAATCATGATATTTGTTCAAGACTTTATGGATGACTGCATTCTGTTGTTAACACCTACACCTCTATTGTCAGAACTACTTACTCCTAGCCTTTGGGAATTTAGCCATCTGTAAAGAAGCACTGACTATATTGGGTAACCTATCATTTAGATCTTTAGGAAAACGAATTTACCATTTCCAGTTCTTTCCATAGCTATTTTACAGATACGTTATTATAAAGATGAGAATAAAGGAGCAAGCCCATTGGATTTTTTTGAGAATACATCACGCATACGTAACTCAGGTGTATCATAATCAAACTAGCGATATTTAATTAATCAATTATAACGATGGTACCATGATGGCGGGATCAAACAAAAAGTAAATTATATATGCAATATCTAACAGTTTTAACTCTGAATAGAAACAATCAAACGAAAGAAAAAGAGGAAACGACTCTTATAATTGTACAATACACAACACAGTAAACAACATAGAGAAGATCGTGTGCTACATATATATGTTGATCCCGTTCAAGGTCATTCTGGATCCTTCCGTATCACTACCTATCATTCTGGATCATTCCGGCTTATAACGGAATTCAGATTGATCCGGTGTGATCCAGAATTATTCAACCCGATCCGGAGTGATCCAGAGTGATCTTCAATGAACCGTACTGATCGGAAGTGCTGCGGAATGATCCGGAGACGGGTCGACATCTATATGTATTACACCATTTATCACATTTCAGAGTAAATTGTAGGGTTTTGATTGGTTAATTACCATACTGCATTAGACCGTATTGCAATTTTTCGTTATCCACCGTTGGTATACCAATTCAGAATTCTCGTATACCAATGCTGTCAAGGACGCGCGTGCCCATATACCAATGCAGTCAAGGACGCGCATGCAACACATGCAGACAAAGCCTGTTTCAGCCGAATTTGTCTGCGCGAGTTTGTTTTGGCGAGTTGTGCGATGCAAATTGCGTATTTGCGGATGAAGATAAGAAATAAATTATCATCCAAAGCTTTATATGCCACATAAACTGGAATGTCAGCTAAGTATTTCATCCAGTTTGTTGTTCATCGCGGAACAGATCAAAAAGAGATGGAAGCTGCCTATCCGACTCACTACGTTGTTCAACGTTGAGTCATATGCCTGGTTTTCTTTCGAGTTAGTGATATATGTTAAACCAGCCGGGAGAATAGCTCTTCAATATGATAAATTCGTTATACCAGTGTCTTGCGTTGGTATATAGGCTGATATTTCGTCTCGAAGATAAATATCAGCCTGTATACCAACGCAAGACACTGGTATAACTTATAATATTCAACAGCATGTTTACCGTATTTCATGTATTATGCTATATTTATAGTTGTTTCCCTCTTTTTCGTACATGAATTCTTATATTGGTTATAGTTAGAGTGTGACTCTTACAATTTTTCGATTATTAATACATTACATAATTTCACTTTGATTCCACCATCATGGTGCTAATATTATACTTAATTAACCCCTTGCCTTAAATACATGGCAAAGGTAGTTTGAATATAATATGACCAAGTTGTACGCCCTGGCTGTATCCTTCAACATGTAAACGTACCTTTTCGTATTATCATCCTCATAATAGCATACCTGTATAATAGCGAATAGAAATGCATGGATACGTTAATTTATTTTGTCTATATACCAAAACGGCATGTAACCAAATAGAGTCAATATTTATTTACATATGGCTAAGTACCCAAAGGCTAG
Organism: Hanleya hanleyi; assembly: GCA_036873755.1. Taxonomy (NCBI): domain Eukaryota; kingdom Metazoa; phylum Mollusca; class Polyplacophora; order Lepidopleurida; family Hanleyidae; genus Hanleya; species Hanleya hanleyi. The sequence goes on along the minus strand of JAVTVY010042744.1, from coordinate 33,905 downwards.
AAGTATTTCCAATAACAGATGTGTACATGCTAATATACAATGCAGTCATCCATAAATTCAAGAACAAATGCTTTCATGGTTTGAATAATATATTAATTTCTTTTTTACATTTATGATATATGACAATCTTGTAAAGGAAAAAAATTTATTTACAGAGTAACACATCTAAATGTGGAAATAAAACGTTACGTATTATATGTGGGGAAGCTAGTAAGGTATACATGTGTGTATATAGGATGAATTATTTTGAAATCTGAGTATAATATATTTAAGCCATGCAAGTTGAGCTACCTCTCATTGTAGTGTGTTCAATTGATTGTCTTTGTCTTAAAGATGTAATCAGCCTCAAATCTAAGCTGAAATCAATATCTTTAAACTCCGCGAAACTGACATATGTTACGACATCAATGTCATTTGATGATAGTGGGATCGCCATATACAACAAATGTAAGAATATCTTGTCAGAGAAATTTGAAACTCTGCCCGCTTCGATGGGTTTTCTGTTTCGCCATTGAGTATCTGTTGTACGCAGGGAGGAAAATGACGTCATTGCATGACGTTTGAGTGACGTGGCGACGCTCACGAATTTGACTGCTGAATGACTGTAGTCATGGGATAACGTCATGGCTCGTGCCAAAGGTTCGGTAAAGTCGCATAGCATAAGTTGGTAGAATGCATCACACGTGTATACGCTTGTTGACACATGCCGTTTATATTTATAGAGCAATTCCTTCTATTTTCTGGTGAATGGTAGAAAGAAGTTTAGTTTTTTGTGGTCAAATGTGTTTTATTTTGTACCTGTCATAACATATGTCACTTTCACGGAGTTTGAGAGACATTGATTTCAGCCTAGATTTAAGGCTGATTACTTCTTTAAGGAATTTGAAACAGATAGCTTGGATATGATATTTCTATGTCGCGCTTGTGTCTTGTAGTCTTCGCAATCGAACGTTAACTCTCCTTATACTTGTCCCACAAATAACATCCTAAATACAAGACTATATTGTATACATCTGCTCTGGTATGGTGATTGGAAACGAATGGTTATGCTAAACCCTTCTCTATACAAACAAAACTCTTAATCGATCGACGATTCTATACAAATAATCAGGTGATATAACATGGTGGTTTGATCGTTGATTCTGAGTCGACGAATCCTTGAACCTGAATCAGTTTTTGCTCTTTAATCTGTACCCTGATCTTCACAAGCCATTCATTCAATATTTTGACCTTTACTTACTATTCTGACCTTTACCCGATAGTTTTACCCGTACTCAATATTTTGACCTGTATTGAATAGTTTGAACCTTGCTCATTATTTTGATCCTTACACATAAGTTAGACCATTCGCCAATAAATTAATTCTTTGTTCCTAATTCGCTGATTATGGATACCGAACCTGTTTTACAGCTCCACTCTCCTCCAATCTTGCCTCCCTAGGCCTGTTCCCTCCCTGATCATGATATTGTGTTACGTCAATTCCTGTGGTTATATCATTAACGGCGATGATATCTGTTCCGATGATGTCAGTTCCGGTAATCACGTTACTTTCGGTAATTAAGTTATTTCTTATAATAAAGTCACTTCCGATGATGACCTCACTCAATAATTCACTTTCCCCATTCTGCCCCTGCTCCTGTGCCCCAATTGTTTGCAATACTAATGTAGTACATTATATAGCATGTTGTGTCATTGTCATAAGTAGTATATATCCCGCATCTAAAGTCCTATTTTGCCGGGGGAGGTAACTCTTGCATTCGCCAGGGGGTGCCACCAGCTCAAGAGACCAAAAACTACCTCCGAACACAGAAGAGTTCCAGTTTTTGCAGGTCACAGCGCAGGTCAAGTGGTTGCCATGGTGACGTCACTTCCGATCTCTATGTGGCATGTATTCCTCCGCGGTGATGCGGTCATGAAAAGCTTCCGCGGACAGAAAGTAGTCCTCAGACTTCAAATACGCTGCATGGACCGATTGGGTTGAGTGAGGTGTCCCCGCTCCTCCAGGGCTATCCAGTCATGGGTGGATGTATGTTTTCACAAAAAAAAAAATAAATAAAAAGCGGAACACGGACTTTACTTCTACAATAGGGGCCTGTATTATACAATATACGGGAAAATGCCTATATTGGGTATGGGGGTGGTCATTTTTTTCTTTGATTTCACTATGGGTTGTTTGATCTTGTTTTTCACGTCTCGCCACGAAAATCACGATGGGAAGGGCCTCGGAGGTAAGCGGTGAAATTTTTCGAAAAGTACCGGATACGTCTATATATAGGCCCATACTGGCTATGGGGTATAGGTCCATACTGGGAAATTCACACATATTCATTGCGATATGGGTTGTTTGGTCTTGTTTTTCACGTCTCGCCACGAAAAACATGATGGGAAGGGTCTCGAAGTTAAGCGGTGAAATTTTCTGAAAAGTACCGGGTGGGTCGGTATATAGGCCCATAAGCCCATACTGGCTATGGGGGATAGGTCCATACTGGGAAATTCACACATGTTCCTTGCGGTATAGGTTGTTTGGTCTTATTTTTTACGTCTCACCATGTAGAACACGATGGGAGGGGTCTCGAAGTTAAGCGGAGATTTTTTTTTTAAGTACCGGGTAGGACTGTATACACGATTAACTCAAGAACATTTACTGAAAAAGAGTCAGTCTCAAGGTGTGTTCCATGCCATGAAGATCTCACGGTGAAACATATTCTTATCGAATGTGTAGATTTAAAGATTGTAATAGATGCTTTTTATCGAGCGACTACTTTGGAAGATCTTTTTAGTCGGGTGAGGGAGGATTGCATCTTGGCTTATTTGAGAGAAATCGGGCTGTTACATAAGTTTTAATGTCTGTATGTTTTAATGCGTCGGATTACTAAGTTAGTGTCTTGAGTACTTGGAATTTTGCTTGATCGTCGCTATCTCTCTCTCTCTCTCTCTCTCTCTCTCTCTCTCTCTGTATATGGGCCCATAAGCCCATACTGGCTATGGGGATAGGTCCATACTGGGAAATTCACACATGTTTATTGCGATATGGGTTGTTTGGTCTTGTTTTTCACGTCTGACCATGTGGAACACGATAGGAGTGGTTTCGAAGTTAAGCGGTTAATACGCGGTCCAGGTACCGGGGTAGGTACCGGGTAGGTCTGCATATAGGCCCATAGGCCTACAGGCTCAGTTCATACTGGGTGGACGTTTTCGGGTCTAGGTGAGCCCCTAATGGTCCGATGGTGTCGTATGAGGTCCTATTTTGAAGCTCTCGTGGAGGAGCACCCGACTGAATTTTCAATATTCTGTGCATGCGCAGTCTGGTCGTAGTATAGAAAGCGGGCATTGGGGGGGGCGTGAGGGTGTGTTTCGGGTAGAGATGGACCACTATTGGTCCAAATGGGTCGTGGGAGGTGTCATAGTGAAGCTTTTGTGGGGTACTATCAGAATGGCGTGTTTTTATTGCAAGTCGCGTCAATCTGCGTATGCGCAGTTGGGTGTAGTAAGTAAAGTGGCCATTTTGGGGGCGCATCGGGGTGTTTAGGGTAGAGATGGACCACTATTGGTTCGAATGTGTCGTGAGACGTGTCATTTTGTAGCTCTCTGGGTGTAGGCCCCGATTTGCGGGCTGTCCACAGCATCTGTGACGTCATCAGTACGAGTAGTAGCGACAGTGGGCATTTTAGGTAAGTGAAGGCAGGTATTTGGGGTACCGTAGAAATGGACCATTATTGGTTCGAATGTGTCGTGGGAGATGTCATCTTGTAGCTCTCGGGATGTGCATCCCGATTTTCGCGATGTTCGCGTCATCTGTGACGTCATTGATGAAGTCATCAGTATGAGTAGTAGCCAAAGTGGACATTTTGGGGGCGGTGAAGAAAGGTATTTGGTGTAGAGATGGACCATCCTTGGTCCGAATGCGTCGTGTGAAGTAGCATCTTGTAGCAACGCCCGCCAACGCCAAGCTCAACGCTTCAACGCTTTCTCTCATCTGTGTATATCATGACGTCAAGGTGTTATTCTAGGGCGTTAAGGCGTAACGACGGGCGTTGATGGGCGTCACTGCATTTCGATATATTGGTGGCAATTCCATGAAAATCAGAGCTTTTGAGCTAATTCACGAGGGCATTGAAGCGTTGGGCTTGGTGTTGGCGGGCGTTGCTACAAGATGCCACTTCACACGACGCATTCATTCGGACCAAGGATGGTCCATCTCTACACCAAATACCTTTCTTCACCGCCCCAAAATGCCCACTTTGGCTACTACTCTTAATGATGAAGTCACCAATGACGTCACAGATGACGCGAACATCGCTCAAATCGGGATGTACACCCCGAGAGCTACAAGATGACACCTCCCACGACACATTCGGACCAATAATGGTCCATTTCTACCCCAAATGCCTTCCTTCACTTACCCAAAATGCCCACTTTCGCTACTACTCGTACTGATGACGTCACCGATCACGTCACAGATGCTGTGGACAGCCCTCAAATCGGGGTCTACACCCCGAAAGCTACAAATGACACCTCCCGCGACACATTCGGACCAATAGTGGTTCATCTCTACCCCAAACACACCCCAATGCATCCCCCAGAATGACCACTTTACTTACTACACCCAACTGCGCATGCGCAGATTGACGCGACTTGCAATAAAAAACGTCATTCTGCCATTACACCACAAAGGCTTCACTTTGACAACTCCCACGCCCCATTTGGACCAACAGTGGTCCATCTCTACACCAAACACACCCCGACGCACCCCCCAAATGCCTGCTTTCTATACTACGGTCCTGTCGGGTGCTCCTCCACGAGAGCTTCAAAATAAGACCTCATACGACACCACCGGACCATTATGGCTCACGTAGACCCCAAAACGTCCACCCAGTATGGACCTATGCACTGAGCCAGTAGGCCTATGGGCCCATATGCAGACCTACCCGGTACCTGGACTTTTCAAAAAAAAATTCACCGCTTAACTTCGAGACCCCTCTCATCGTGTTCTACATGGTGAGACGTGAAAAACAAGACCAAACAATATCGCAATGAACATGTATGAATTTCCCAGTATGGACCTATCCCCCATAGCCAGTATGGGCCTATGGGCCTATATACAGACCCACCCGTGGCGAGACGTGAAAAACAAGACCAAACAACCCATATCGCAATGAACATGTGTGAATTTCCCAGTATGGACCTTCAAAAATTGGAACTCTTCTGTGTTCGGAGGTATGTTTTTGGTCTATTGAGCTGGTGGCGCTCCCTGGCAGATGCAAGAGTTACCTCCCCCGTCAAAATAGGACTTTAGATGCGGGCTATATACTACTGTCATACCTGTGTTAAATATAATTGCTCATAGGGGAGAGAGTACCGATTAATTGACTGCAGCGATTATTTCATTTCAGGTCTCCAAATGTCCGTTCTGATGCTGCTTTTGTCGCTATTTGTCAACAAATTTTTCACGTGCTGAGAATACATCTCATCTACTGGGAGAACCACCAACCACCAACAACAATTTCATCGCTATGTAAACGACTCCGCTAACTACTGTGCACCGCTTTATTAAAAAAATAAGAGTTTGCAACTCGTAATCTACGATATGTTAAAGGGAACGTAAGCTCTGCGGTAAAACACCGCGGGAATTATACAAGAGTCCCGATAGATTAAAAAAATCGTGACAAATATTTTTTCTCATTTTTTTCCAATGAATGAGACAGACGCAAACATAGAAAATACCGTGATTTGGAATTTCTTGGGGGCGCCGCCATGTTTGTTTTGGGCAGGATTTTTATCCAATGGGAAAGCGTGAAATTCAGTTGTGCCGATAATCTCCTACGTCATCGGACATTCTCTGTGTCGAGATAACATGGCCGCATGTGGTCGTTTTCATGCACTCCTCCGTTCCCCGACTAACAGAGGCAATGTAATCGATTAGCTTTGATGTAGAATACAGCCTGATTCTAGCAGATATTCTACGATGCCGGGCTGCTCTGCATTTGGCTGTCACAATGTACCAGGTAATCCCGACACGTCGCACTGTCATCCTCGTTCATGTTTGTAAGCTACGGTCTCGAACACTGCACCTCTGCCAATTGACGCGTTTTTACCTTCAGAGGCAGAAGAACTAGTGTCCACTGACGTCATGATTCTTCAAACATGGATGCCTCTATGTTCGTCCAGTGTAACGAAGTTAAAACGTTTAGTACTGCTTTGAAAAAAATTGTAAAAAAATATCTGATAAACGATTTGGATTCTATGAGAAAAAAGCTTTAACTGGCCATGCACGTTTCACCAGAGTTTACGTTCCCTTTAAATTTTATTTTGACAATGTTTGTTTGTCTTATCTACAGCTGTTGTTTATCTTATTGTATATTATGTAATCTAAGATTATAAAAACGGCAAATAGAAACATTTCTGCGCTAAAATACCACATAATGTATAATCAAGATCAAACGTAGCGTTATGTTCATGCCAGTGTTAATTTCATCCTCTCTAGCCATGGTTCAGCCGTTCCATGGCAGAATATGAGTTTGTCATAGCTAAGAGACCAGTCGTAACTGTTAGGATTGCTGAATCACATTCATGACCTCATAATCTCTCCGAATCTACCAATATTTCAGCAAATTAATAGCCGGACAATGTATCGTTTATTTCATCCCCTTCGAACGTAGTTGTATGTATCCCGTGAAGGTTTTTGACTGGAGTGACACCTCACACCAAAGAGACCGTTCTGCAGCGTATTCTTATTATAAACTCTCTAACGCCGCCCGTTCATTGACTGATCTTTTAAACGGACAGTTAGGGTAATACTGTCCTACCCCTAATCTGCGTGCAGGGTTTGTACGGAGTATACAGACCTGCATTATGGAGGATTTTTAATTCGGAATAATCATTTAGAAAACTAGGATATATATCCACTAAATATATAAAACTCTTGGTACGGAGTGGAACATCTTCGTTGGATAATAGATTGCTATGGTAAAAAATTTCAACAGTACGCTGAACATCACATTTTCTAGAATTACAGGATTACAAATCTACATGACCTATAACAATATCAGTTATTTATTTACATTTCAAAAACAGATTGGATAATTACTCGTCAATTTAAATCTGGCAGGGGTTTTATTTTTCAAGCATATCGGCATAATCCGAGGCTCCCCACAATCCTTGTCCATTTACCTTAAAATATATGGGCATTGAGTATTTGGTGAGTAAGCCTTACTAAATCTATCAAAGAGGGGCGCGTGAAGGAAAATACGATATATCGGTTGATCTTGCTGGAATTGTTCAACAAGTCTATGCTTTTGCAGCTACATGTTTCGAAATAGTCAGTTCGTTTGATGGGTCCAAACTGCTTTGGTAAGTGAGAAAGGCATTTGCCTGGTTTATAGACATGGTTTTTCACATTGAGCTGTCATGCACCTTTCACCATGCCCATTCAATTCTTCTGTTGTTCTCCACTCGAATAAATCGATTTATAAAACATCCGTTTCAATAGCTGTAGACCTACGGTGAAAGATTCGTTAAGTTTTATTGTGTTATTATACCAAGAGTTACGGAGAATGAATATTGGTCGACAGTATGACAGTATGAACGCTACAGTACCATGTATAAGATTTGATCAAGCATGCTTGATATGGGTTCACATTACATCTGATGCGGCAAATTTCCCATTGTTATAGCGAACAACGAACCATGGGAACAATAATATCGGTATGAGACGGTGCAAATATCTCAATATAGGCGTTCAACAAAGGTCGAGAAGTGGAAATCTCGAAACAAAACGATGATGAATTTTCTGCTGAACGAAGGAGATGAAGATGAAAGAAGAGCTCGGTAATATATTGACGAATTCAAATCGTTTTAAAGTTTTCCAATACCACAATTCTGGTGTACTTATTATGTGTTTACATCTGGTAATATGCTAGCCATGTAGGCACACGAGTGAATACAGTTACTATGTGACAATCCTGTTTTACGCCTGTCAAAGTAGACCTGGTCACAAGGTATGTTGTTTCGACTTATTTGTGTTCAAGCTGTTATGAGCCATATTCTGAATACAGTGAGACTATTTAGATTTTGAGCCAGCTATCTGTAGTCATTATTTGTATTAAAGGCTTGTTTTTCTGCTTGTACTTCATTCCAGGTGTTACATAGTTTGTTTTTACCTCCGTCGATCAGACGGAGGTCTAGGAGCGCAACGTGAAATCTCCCGCCAAATAATTGTCATACCCACGACTCATAGTATTTTCAATAGGGATTGTTATGGTTCCCGACGAAATCTTGAGGCACTTTTCTTTGGACACAATTGAAATAATGGGGTTCCCCATCGCAATGCATTGCAGTGGGCCTTGCTTCTGTAGTCGGGTTCCACCTCAATCTCGAAACCAGAGCTATCCGGTCCTGTCCTCCCATCCACCGAGAGATTTAACATGGCGGCTTGTAGAGACGGACAATGCGATTTTTTGCCGTTTTTCTGGTAAGTTTATTGTCACCATTTGATGTCATTACAACTCAATGATTCATAGTACACCACCCGTCATTTCTATATATCGTAAAGTATTTGTCGGCTGATGACTTATGTCGAAGCCAACCAAATAGTCTAAGTTGTTGTTGTTGCATATCAACCTGACTGACTCGCTGGAAGACAACAGCACAATCGACGATGCCCTGATTTTACTGATACTAGTTTTCTTTCAGTTAATAATATCCACCAGCCTGGTTGTTTAAAAACAGTTATTCTAAATTTTGCTGATAAATTATATTTCGGGGGGGGGGGGCTATTTATCTTGGCATTTGGCAGTTGAATAATGGTTTGATTTTGCGGAAGCACCAAATTGATCTACCTGCGTGAGTCTGTAAACTTATTTAATAAAGCTGATAAATAATATACATATACTTTTCTTTTCATTTATCCTAACAGTTTAGTGACATCCACATTGTGTTCTGTGACACTTGTTGATGAAGAATAATTTGCTTGTTAAACCCTGATAATATTCTGAAAACTTATTCTGAATTGTAGCTGAAACAAAGGAGTGTCTACATTCCACATGTAGGCCTACATTATTGAGATTTTTGACTGATAGCATGGATGAAACCTTTCTCATTTTTTTTTTGTAGTTTTAAGCCCTGGACATACCACTGGGCATTTATTTGCCATACGATCACATTTCACATGCTTTGTTCAGCCCCGTGATCTGGAACCAAACAAACAGTATCACTAGATGAAATAAGGAGAACATGATATACATTTCAGGTTTTACCAATGCCAAATGACTTGAACAGAAGACAATTAGACAAAAAGAAAATCAATAAATATATCAATAAATAATAAATTACATAGAAAATTTTCTTGTCTTTGCAAGGAGGACATCAGACACACTGACAACACAGACCATTCATTCAAATTTCGCCTTCCATTGGGGAGGCAGAAATATTCCTCAAACACAGTATACATATTCTCTCTTGTGATCTAATTTTCGTTTGTCAAAATATTGCTCCATAGAGAAGTTTCTGATATAAACAATCCTGTTCTAGATTATGATAGACTGGATTATTATCATGCTCATGCCACTAACATGAACTCCAATCCAACCAGTGGTCAAGATCCATCATCGTTCTTCAGAATTCATATTATTGATCACTCATAGATTGGATTAAGTTCTCATAGTACTCAGTTCTCATTTCATACTTTTGCAAATTCTTGTAACATGGTCAGGCTCCAGTTCTATGAAGTACACGTATGAAAGCTGCGAACTGGTATGATGGATTTCATCTTGTTGTGTATGACGAAAGAATGAAATATAATGAAGGCCATCAACATTTTCAATGAAGTGGGTTTTGATATTAAATATGTATACAATTGATTCCAACTTGCAGGGTTAGCACTTCTGATATCAGATGCAACAGGACTGTTACACAATGGATGTACTGGATGAAATGGAAAAACCAAAAGAGACTATTGATTGATTCAGCTGTGTCAGAAAGGTGTGGAATGACAGGGGTGGTGAAAATCAAAGTCAGTGATTGGCCACAAGCCACATTGGATATCAGCTGATTCCTCAGGAAATAAACATTACGCATGTAATGATGACCGGCAGAGTGATACATGTGTCAATCGGTCAGAGATTTTCAAGGATGCCCAGTTTTAACTTAAAACAACCATGCCAGACTTCATTCCGTCTCTCAGAATAATTGGATCTAACTTTTACAAAACCTGCAGCCCCCAATAGCTCCTGGGTCTAGACCACATAAATGAAGGGATCTAGTTTATCGGTGCTATAGCAAAAATATCATGTAGAATGGGATTGTGTGGATAATATCAGATTCATGAAAGTTGAAGTCCTGCAGCATGCTCCACAAATATCATCAAAGGTCATAAAACTTTCTGGTCTGCGCCAGTGTGGATCTATACTTGTTTTTTTTTTTGTTTTTTTTTTTTACAAAATTATCTCCCTTGACCAGGTGAGGACTTGAATGTGTCTGAAATGATTTAGCTTCTAGAAACAAAGACTTATTTCCTGAGTAGAGGTAAAAACCGAACATATTTTGATTATTTTATTCAAATTTCAATTCCACTTCTGGTATATGTACATGTATAAAATACATACAGAATGAACTGCATACAGAATAACACAAAGAACAGGTATATGTATCTCATTACATTCTTAACCAAAGATCAATACCTGGGTGATATTACAACAATACCATGGTGTTATATATTGTTATGATTGGCTTAACTTTAGCTGCTGAAGATATTTCTAATTTGAGGGTAATGGGCAATCATACTAAATTTATTTTCATAACTTCATTTATTTTCACAATAAGCAACATAATCGAGATTAGCAAGTGAAGTTTTACAACATAATATAATACGCATCATGGATCTCCTTCAGTTTAGTGTAGACATATATACCCTTGGATATCTGTTACCCTGATTCAGTCATAATATTGTCTGTATTATATTGATGTCGACAAGGAATATACATAATTATTTGATAGTATTATTAATTCTATGTTGTTTATGATTAACATGAATTCTTTATTCGCTGGAATCCAGCCATTTGTTCCATATGGGCAATATTCTCATCAGCCATCACCATTCAATATGAATGTGATACATGTACAAGTCCATGGTAATTGATACATTATGGTGAAGGTGACCTGTAACACCAGTATACAAAATTATTCCGAGCTCATTGAATCAGCACATGATGCGGAGACAGATCAGAACGGAGTGTCGGTAAAATCAGATGTGTTTTGTAGAGGATTCTGTCAATGAGGATGCTATACTGTATGAAGTGTTGATGTGTAGGGCCTATAGCATAAAATCACAAGCAAGTTGGTAAAACTAGGCACACAGGGTCTCATTTCTGCCGCTAACGTGTTGATTTGGGTGGGGGTGTCCTCTCATGGGGAGGTGTGGGTGGGAAGGGGCCTAATGTCTCAAGCAGTATTCCAGGTTTTCCATCAATATACTCTATCCCATACCCCAATATTTCAAGCACGTGAAATCAAAAATATTATTTGCGGGGAATGTGACATATGTTGGCACTTGTGGGAAGTTGATGCTGGGTCGACATCGGGCATTACAGACTAGTCTTTTGTGTTAAATGCCGTCATTTACATCTGACGACGATACAGCTCACCAATCACCAATGTACGAGTTGTCACAGCGAAACAGCTCACCAATTACCAGTATACGAGTTGTCAGAGCATTTCATCATAGCTCTCTAGATTTGTATCTAATACCGCTTATGCCGGTGCTAGGGGCCGTGTGGTCATATCATTCAAGTTGCCACATGAGCAGGTACAATAAAAGCGTACCTGAGATACAACACATATCACGAATCGTTAGATTCTTGGTATGGGCTTTAGAATAGGTTAACCAGAAGACTATTCTGTGAAGTCATGTGACGCAGTCAGTATGTCGGCACCTCTTCCCACTCCCCTTATATGTGTTGTAATTCCACATCCCTAGCTGGACATGCTAGTGGGGAACCCTCAATCTCACGTTAATTACCATTGGTGAAGTTAACGTCAACAAATGCAAAATTGAGCTTGGCATCCGGCCCTATGTTATTCAGTGATGTACTATTCCCCTACTGACCCTGTTGCCTCGACGGAGGTCTTTGCGCTCATTCAGCGCTTGTTACATCCACAAATTGCTATTACTATTGTACTCGGGTACGTATTTAAAATGAGGTTTTTCGATGCATCTTTAACAATCCGACCCGATTAAAGGTTTAGATCGAAAAGTATTTATTAAATTACTTTTGGAGCATGTGCTATAAATTTCAAAATACAATGACATCTGGTCTAATGCACTATTGTAAGGGCATATCTATAATTATATGTTATCCCAGTGTTTGAATATGTTGGCCCGGTGCTTGTCATGCGACACGATCAGAACTATAAATAAGATAACCAACCGGGCGCCACCCCTCCCCCGTCCCCTCCCCTAACACACGTATGTAAGTCAAGAAGATTTCTTTGAATGTCTGCATTGTCATTATTTTCCTTATGGATATATTCCTTTGTCTTCTCATATATTTCAAAATTTTCTGTTATAAGGTTTGTCACACTGTCTATCTTATTCACATTCATGCCATATTCAAATATATTTCCTTATATTTCCTTATATGTCCCTTTAATTGCAACTACAGGCAACTAGTGGACTTGGTGATTACACCTTCAGTACTCAATTTATATATCACTTATAAACTCAAACTCTATCTCTGATAATAAAAATCATCGTCTTCCTTCCATATCAGCGCGAGAAGCCCAAACAAACATTGTATTGAAGTTCTAGCGCGTATAAATAATATGAACCTAAACTTCTCTTTCATAGGTTTATCCGAGAGTTGGTTTGACTCCAACCTGGTTGATCTGGGGTTTGACGAGAGTTATTCGGCATTCCCGGTTATCAACCTTTTCCTCTCACAAAAAGGGGTGTAGGGGTAGTTCTCTAAATACAAAAGGCATTCACTTTTGTGTACCATCCGCCAAGATATTTCCTTCAAAGACATTAATGACGAACACGAATCTCTATTTGTTGAAGTAATAATAACAAAATATATATAATCGGAATTGTTTATCGACCGCCTAGAAAAAAACATTACTGATTTTAACTCTAGTTTACTTTTCTTTTTGAAAACTCTGAAACCAGAAAAAATGTCATAATGGGTGCTTCTAACATTGATTTCTTCAATTAAAAGCGTCTGGTTCGTCATTCATAATTCAACCGTCGTCCATTAAAGAATATCCGCGTCCATAATCCAAAGACCTAATCTATATTCCATATAACAGCATTAGCACCAACTTGAAAACGACAATCATAGTATACATAAACATAGACTAGTTTCGCAAGAGATACGCGTTCAACAGTTTTCAACGATGCGGCCAAGACATCATGATGTTCCAAAAATATCAAATCCCTATCGCTGATCAGTGTTCTTAATCCATATGATATTGGTTATAAAGTCGTCATCTAGTCACGCTTTAGATTGTGATTTTTCATATGAGCTTCATGAGGGTCTTGAAGTACTTAAGGGATAAGCGGAATTAGACACAAGTAACGAAACGTAACGCCGTAGATCTTGCACGCTACGCTCGTTTTGCTATCAGCATGTGATATGTATCGCCAAATTTGAGAAACTTTAAGTATAACTTTCTGCAACAATGTTTTGTTACGTTGATTAAAATCGTCACATTTAACACAGGATCTAGCAAATGCTACTAGGCGAGATATGTATGTGCCATATGCAGGTTCCACTGGAATATTACTGTCCGGAATGGGATAACTCCATGGTCCTGCTATGGAGTTTTAGAGATTATGAAATTATTTTATTTTTTCCCTAAATCCCCAACCTACTCCAGTTAAATCTCATTCTGTCCAAGTAATAGACAACAATTTCACTAATTTCCATGAAGATGACCTGGGCTCGGTATCATACTCTCCGAAATTACTGATCATTTGCCTATCTTCCACACCACTGGTTGTTCTACAGCGGCAGCCAAACATTCAATGAAATATTCTTTTCATAAAATAAAATAAAAACAGATTATACGGCATATATGTTTCGAACAAAGATTGTGATGCATCTGGTGAATACAAACTATACCGAAACAAACTGAATTATACTCTCAGATTACCCAAGAACAGATATTATGAACAACAATCGAATGACTCCTTCAATAATATTAAGGAATCATGGAAAATTATAAATGGGTTATTGGACCGTAATAAATCTAGCTCTCTCCCCCATGTATTCACCTCCAATGGTAACGATATTATTGAACCTGCAGAAATTGCCACCCACTTTAATGGCCTTCGATCTCACCTCGAAAATTCCAAACACCCAAGACGAACGAATATTCGACTTATCTTGACCATCAGTATAATAATGAATTTCTATTCAAACCGTGTATTCCGACTGATATTATTGAAGTAATATCTCTAATCAAAAATGGCTCGCCTGGTACTGACGGTATTCGCATATTTGATATCCGCCCCCTCCATTCCGTATACTGTAAGCCTATCTTTTCACAGCGGAATTGTTCGCAGTGCTCTTAATATTGCAATAATCACTCCTATTTTCATGTCTGGAAGCAAAACTACAGTAGAAAGTTATCGAGAAAGTTCTTCCTTGCCTTAGCAAAATCTTTGAAAAACGTGCAGCATTCAGGGCACTACTTTTCTAGAAACTAACATTATCTGCCAAAATCAATATGGATTCTGTGCTAATATTTCTTCATTCCATGCAGTTTCCTCCCTCTATGACAAACTTGCTTCTGTCAAAACAATCGAAACAGTTCAGCATCTCCACTGTCCTAAATCTTTCGCTTTCGTAGATCTTTAGAAAGAGTTTGATAAGTTAATCTGGTGATTCTCTTATACAAACTCGACTACTATGGGTTCTTTGGAGTTGCAAACTACTGGCTTCCCAGCCATGCCAGCTGTCTAACGACCCGATCACAGTGCGAATCCGCCAGCGGTATATACTGTCTCCTCTGAATGCGATAAACACTGGTGTGCCGCAAAGTTCAATACTAGGCCCGATACTCTTCTTGATATACATAAATGATATAACTAATACAAGGTCTGCCCTAGTCATCATTCTCTTTGCTGACTATACTAGCGCCATCCTCTCTAATACGGATCCCCGTAAACTGCCTGTGAATACTTGAAAAGCTTCATGATAGGTTCTTCTGTAACAAATGTGAAGAAAACTAAATACATGCTCTTCAAACAGACATGCCAATACAATTACCCCAAAATATCTTTCTTTGGCTGTAAAAATGTTACCAACTTCAAATTCCTTGTGATTCCTTGTGATTAATTGTGATCCATTTTAGCGAAAAACTAAACTGACAATCTCATATAGAAGAACTGGATTCTAAAATCTTGAGAAATATTGGTGTTATTAATAGTATCAAACTTTATTACCCCACAAGAAAATTTGTATTCAATATCTGATCAGTTATCGTTGGCGGCGTCCGATCTTAAGTGTTGGGTGGGAAATATACAGTTAGGCTACCGTTAGTAGGGTTAACTGTATCGATGCTTGTTTTAACTGAGAGTGTTTTCCCGAAAAGATGCTTGCAGCCATGTTGTCATAAATCACTAAAGCACGTTTACTTAACACATCAATGATATATGTCCGAATATAAAGCCATCCCTGGAGCTGGACGAGTGGCCCGGGAATGTAACGCAGGGCGTATAACTTCCACCTCAAGTCCTGATAGGCGAGCCGTGGTGCCAAAAAAGATGCAGCTAATTTGGGGGATGAGGTCACCGAGAATATATCTGAAATTGGGACGTAACAGAACGGAACGTCCGTGGTCAGGCCGTGTTTATACAGATGATTTCCAGGGGCGGATAACAACGCTTACAGACATCCAATCAGGCCGTGAATCAAGACAAGGTGAGGACTAAACGTTTCGTTTCAACCCGGAATATCCAAGAGGTCCGGATGGAAATTTGAGAGCGAAGATAACTAGTCTTGCCGAGACTGTGACCGCGACCAGGCCCGTACGTCTTTAGCTAGGGCTATTGTTAAATATTTGTATATATTGTTCTATTGCATTGACTTTATAGATAAGCAGTAAGTATAATTTGTATTATAAATTGTAGGTTGCCTCCTCGTTTCAGAAAAAAGTGAAAAGTTGAATCGATCTCCCTGCCCGAGATTATTAACAGCAGCCTGGCGATTTATCCGGGTTCGATCCACAAGCCATTAATCGGACTGCCTTGCATTCTTGTCAAACGCCGCTGCGAGAGAGATCTGCCTACGTTTACTATGTAAGTGTAACAGTGAATGTTTCAGTGCCCAAAAAGCCATTCAAAAGTCAATGAATGTTTCCGTGACAATATGTATTCCTGTGAATGTTTCAGTGCATACACACACTGCATGCAAAAGCGGGTGTAAAGTTTCTGTGCAATCAATGTATTTTAGATTGAAGTGTGACCGTGAAACATATAGGCAGTATGTAAAAACGTACACATTCACTCGTGAACACAAATAATAATTTTAGCGCAGTTAGATGCTATTTGAGCGGTGATAGATGCAAATATTTCAGCGCGATGATATAATAGCCCTATCAAGTCATCTGATAAAAAATTATGAACTATGGGACCACCAGATAGAATAAAACGATCCAAACATTTACAGAATGCAAGTTCTTATTCAAAACAAATACCTGTGACGTCCGATGCCGACAAACGCTCTTCTTCGTTCGCATGAAATGAAGAAATACGGCCATTCCCCTGGTCAAAACAATCAACCAGGTAATGTAAACCATGTTACATCTGGGGCATATTATTTTCGACATTTCTTGGTCTCAAAGATTCTGTGGCTTTATCCTTTCGCGTATTTCGAATGCCAGCTATTAAACCTGCATTATAGTTTTCACTTTTCGCTTGAATTTAATTTTCTCGAATCTGTCAACGCTCTAAAAACGTGAAAAGTAAATTCACGAGAACAAAACCTGTTTTGCAATACCCGACCAGACATATTTACATGTTCAGTCTGAATTAGGGGAGACAACCCAATATTGGTTAAATCACCCGAGCATGAGTGCATCATGTGAAATAGATGCCCAGTGGTACAGTTCTGACGTTCATATATTTTAGTACAGAAAATAATACTCCATTTTAGCCATGTTGGAATTCCTTGCCAGTTAGATTATTTGGGAAATGCCGCAATTACATTGGCCAGTCTTTTTGGCATGTAGATATGGGAATTATAATAATAATAATATAACGTGGTTATTTGAACGCGAAAATGGTTTGAGTGAGAAATATTTTTCAAAAATCTAGCGTAAACGAATATTTTATTGTATTTGCGTATGTTTTGAGACTGTATACTAGAGTACGTTAGTCATATCTTTTGTGTCCTGGTTGACATCCGCTAACAATTTTGTCCCAATTATGTAACAAATTTGTTATTTTATATAGATACAATAGTAACGCTCTCGAATGCATTTATATCACACGTGATCCAAATGTATCTACTCTATGGGAAAGAGAACAAAGTTCCTTTTAAATTGCAAATGTAACAAAAGCATCGCCATGAAATATAAATTTATCATCAGTAACCGAAAGTATAGTGTTAATGTTACAATTGTTGTCCATTGATGTTTATATGGCGAGAATTCTTGTCAAGTTTCTGTGTATTGGGGGGAGGGGGAGGGGGACGGGGTAGTTGTCTTTGTATTGGGGGAGGGGGAGGGGGTAGTTGTCTTTGTGTTGTTTTTTTTGGTTCTTTGGTGTTTGTCCCAGGCCACGTGGGCAAGACATTATTGTAAATGCTGGCCGGATGGCAAGTAAATGCCCAGTTGTCTGTCCAGGGCTAAACTGGAACATGCAGCTTCGCAAAAAGATCGAGCCCTTTAGGGTGGCACATCATTTGATGTTGCACATCATTGGCAATGCACATATTTGAAATGACAAACATACAAATATGGTTTCTATATCAGTGATGTTGAAGTTGGATTGAAAGAGGAACTATATTTTAAAAACTTGAAATAAAGATTACATTTCCTTTTCAAAGTAAGCATATACAGCTCATTACGTATATGTACATATACTCAGTTTTAATTAATATAGTAAGTTAAATGTGTGGACACAAATATGGTTTGTGTAAAAGCTTTAAGCTAAATCATTGGTTGTGGAATAGACGGGTTTGATAGCAAAATTGACGGAAATTTTGTCCTTCATTTAAGGCGACACGAAATTCAAAACTGACAGCGGTTCAGTACTGCGGGATTCCCCCGCCGGGTTATTTAAGATTGTACTTCTGAAACAAAAATAATGTCATCAAACTATCAGCAATTACTATAACGGAATATATTGTAGATGATTTGTTCTGTGTGTGTGTATATATACAATGTACACTGCATCTCATCCAATAGTAGGTTAGTTTCACATACAAGAGATACAAAATTTGAAATTAAAATATGAGGGTATGGGGTCGAGCAATACATTGAGTAAGTGTAGAATGATGTAAGCTCCGAAAATATATGAGGGTATATGAGAGATAGAGGGTGTGGCTCTGTGCCCCCGGGGGTGAGGACATGCTACTGGGGGTAGTGGATGGGTTGACTAAGTGTAGATGGCGGATGGGTTGAATAAGTGTATGATGATGTAAGTTCCTTGAATACATGATGGTATGGGATCCGGCGAAGCTTACTTTAAGAGTAAGTGTAGCATGATCTAAGCTCCCAGTCTTGATGAGGGAATGGGGTCGGGCGAAGCTTTGTCTAAGAGATAGAGGGTGGGGCTCGGTGCCACAGGGATGGGGACATGCTCCCCGAGGGTAGTGGATAGATTAAATAAGTTTAGCATGATCTAAGCTCCCAGACTATATCAGGGTATGGGGTCGGGCGAAGATTAGTTTAAGAGATAGAGGGTGGGGCTCAGTGCCCCAAGGCTGGAGACATGCTGCCCGAGGGTAGTTGATGGGTTCAATAAGTGTAGCCAGATGTACATGTGTAAGCATTTGGAATATATAAAAGTTCGGGGGTCGGGCTGGCCTAAGTTTAGGAGACATAGGTGAGACTGAGAAGCTGTGGACAGGAACATCTTTTGAGTCCAAAACTTTAACATTTACTTGGTCCTGGGGTCCCAGGGGTGGGGACAGGCTCCCTGAGGGTAGTGGATGGGTTCAATATGTGTAGCCCGAAGTAAGCATCTGAAATATGAGGGTTCAGCAGTTGGGCAGGCGTTAGAATCAAACTTTAACATTTACTTGCTCCTGCGGATGGACAGACAGATAGACAGACGGACATCATTGTGGCACCTATATGGAGCTTTCCGCAGCTAAAGCTACGGGCTCGATAAAAAAATAGATAAATAACAAGTGCTCATTGCTCGCATGTAGGCTTGAATCCAGTCTGGCAAGTAGACGGGCTTTGATCATACCTGCATTTTGCCATCATTGCTTGCGAAAGGTAAAAACACATTCATTCAGTAAATATTATACTTCCCTACTGCATTCAGATACATTTTATATCAGCTTCATTACGGGTAGGAAAATCCCAGTAATGCTTAACCTACAACCAAGACAAGGGATATACAACATTTTTTAACTGAATTTTAGAATTTTGTTAAATTTTCAAATATAATGGGAAGCAGATACTTTCCGGACTTATATAAAAAGAACTAAACAATTCCATTGGAACGAAATAGCAGTGCATATTTGACCTTCTTATGCATTTTTAGGTTTAAACAGCATGTGCCGTGTAAATATTTCTTGGGTATGATTATATCAGCGAAAAAAAGTTGATAGCATCACAAAGCGATAAGAGATGAGTTTCACCCTAAGAGGTAACGAGTTAGAGTGTTCACATTATTTCGTCTTGACCCTTCTATGATGACCCTTTTAGGGTGATGAACATTGAGTCATATTCAACGTCATGACCTTTCCAGGTGGTGAGAGAAAATGTACATTCGATGCCCATCTCTCGTCAAAAGCGACGAACTGGCAACATCGTGTTCAAAACGTGATGAACCCATTTTCATCACCTGAAAACGGTGTATCACCATTAAAAGGTGGACCATCACCAAGTCATCCCATACTTATCACCATTGCCTGTCGAAAAGGGTATGAATTCCTATGGTTTCTTTAATGTCGCCTTAAAGTACGTCGAGTTCTGACCATATTTCTGGATCTTTAAGGTGGTTGAAGAAACTAAACTATTGTGCCCTTCGGAATGGAATATCCCACAGTGGCCGTGCTGCATGTCAGCATGTCGTTGAATTCACAGGAGGATGCCTTCAGTATAAGGGAAGTTTGGGCGATCAATACTATAAACGGACTGATTTTCCTCTGTGTTTCTGGAAAGGCGATCATAAACAAAAACGCTCTCTGTAAAGTTGTAGCCGTTGTGTCAGTACCATCGGCCTTTATTTCCTTATTGTTCCGAGAAGCTGTTTTTCTGTAAACGGAATTGCAGGGGAATTTCAAAGAAACGTTAATTGAAAAACAAAAACGTTGTTCGCAACAAACATACCATAATTCGATGAGTGGATTTGTTCATTTGAGCTCTATACTCCTGAAACGCGAGGCGGATTGACTTGAACATATCCTTCCAAACTCGATGGGCCTAATCCAAATTACAAGCGTCTAGTCCGTCATTCATAATCCAGCCGTCGTCCATTAGACGACGCCGGTACTACGCGAAAGAATAAAATCAAGACAGGAAAAGGTTTCAGTTTCATATTCGGAAGCAGAGTGGTATAATTCGTAAACCTCTAGACATATAATTTCATTGAATTTAACTTTAATTTAACTCTAATAATCAGGAACTCGTGATAGTCCTTTATCCGTATTCGTAAAATAAATCCACTTTCAGCTTCAATTTTATTCAACCATTTGTTGTCCACATTCTTTGATTGTGGCGGTGCCTGAATGACCGGTAATCTTCTTGAAAAAAATATATTTAAACAAGGGCCGAGAACATAAAATGTACTAAAACATACTGTAATACGTATTACATGTATATCCGTTATGGTTTTAATGTGTGTAAGATGCCATAAGCCGATTACAGAGAGATGCGAATCAAAATAGGCAACGTTTGTCGGCTATACTTTGTCAGCATCAGTGTAAAAGCAACAGATACAACAAAGGGAAAATACTGAACGGTAAGATCGGTCGATATATGAAATCATCAGGTGTGAACAGTAGTCTAGCGGCTTAGCCCCATTTCCGAGCACAATCGTGACATGCTGGATTAAAGCACCAAGCCCGATCAGAATGACCTACTGTCCATGAAATTACAAGCGTCTGGTCCGTCATTCATAATTCAGCCGTCGTCCATTAAAAATACCCGCGTCCATAATCCAAAGACCTATTTCATATTCCATATAACAATATTAGCACCAAATTAAAAAAGACAATCATAGCATACATAAACATAGGCTAGTTTCCTGCAAGAGAGAAGCGGTCAACAGTTTTCAATGATGCCGGCAAGACAAAAAAATATCAAATCCGTATCGCTGATCAGTATTCTTAATCCATAATAATCGTTATAAAGTCGTCATCTAGAGAATGATGTATCTCAGTCACGCTTTGATTGTGGCTGTTCATACGAGCACCATGAAGACCTTGAAGTACATGGGTCCAAGACGGCCGCCAAACGGATATCGATGCCCATGATTATGCTTGTTTTCAGTGGGAATGTTTTCGAGTACAGGAAATCGTTATATTCACACCTTAATAGTTTATAAAGACATACATGTATCACAAATCAGGAAAATTCCAGAAATATGGGCTTTAACATGCCAATTTGACAGTCTACCACATGGCAGAAGCTGTACAATGGCTGTTAGCTAAGTAACTTTTGCAGGGTTATCGACACTGGCTTACATGTTTTTTCACAGTTTTCATAGTGTTGTTATATTGGTAACGATCATTCACTGAGACAATTATAAATTTGGTGGTCGGGATTTGAAACACCTACCATTCAATCACGTGTTTGGCGCCCAAACTACTAACATTGCCGCCCGCTAAAAGTTAGTACAGGCGCGAGTGCTCACCCATTCCCCGTCCTCAGTATTGGTTAAATCACCCGAGCATAAGTGCATCATGTGAAATAAATGCTCAGTGGTACAGTTCTGACGTTCATACATTTTGGTAGAGAAAATAATACTCCATTTTAGTCATGTTGGAATTCCGTGCCATTTAGACATTATTTGGGAAATGCCGCAATTACATTGGCCAGCCTTTTGTTGGGGTATGTAGTAATGGGAATAATAATAATAATAATAATATAACGTGGTTATTTGAACGCGAAAATGGTTTGAGTGAGAAATATGTTTTAAAAATCTAGCGTAAACGAATATTTTATTGTATTTGCGTATGTTTTGAGACTGTAGTATACTAGAGTACGTTAGTCATATCTTTTGTGTCATGGTTGACATCTGCTGACAATATTGTCCCAATTATGTAACAAATTTGTTATTTTATAAAGATACAATAGTAACGCTCTCGAATGCATTTATATCACACGTGATCCAAATGTATCTACTCTATGGGAAAGAGAACAAAGTTTCTTTCAAATTGAAAATGTAACAAAAGTATCACCCTGAAATGTAAATTTATTGTCAATAACCGAAAGTATAGTTTTAATGTTACAATTGTTGTCCATTGATGTTTACATGGCGAGAATTCTTGTCAAGTTTCTGTGTGTGGGAGGAGGGGGAGGGGCAGGGGGAGGGAGTAGATGGCTTTGTGCTTTTTTTGTTCTTTGATGTTTGTCCCAGGCCACGTGGGCAAGACACTATTGTAAATGCGTGGCCGGATGGCAAGTAAATGCTCAGTTGTCTGTCCAGGGCTAAACTGAAAAAAATAAATAAATAACAAGTGCATCGTTGGTCGCATGTGGCTTGAACCCATTCGGGCAAGTAGACGGGCTTTGGTTATACTTTCCATTTTGCCATCATTGCTTGCGAAAGGTAAAAACACATGTATTCAGTAAATATTATACTTCCCTATTGCATTTAGATACATTTTATATCAGCTTCATTACGGGTAGGAAAATTCCAGTAATGCTTAACCTACAACCAAGACAAGGGGTGGATATACAACATTTTTTAACTGAATTTTAGAAAATTTTCCATCCCCTTTAAATTCTCAAATATATAATGGGAAGCAAATACTTTCCGAACTTGTATAAAACGAACTAAACAATTCCATTGGAACGAAATAGCAGTGCATATTTGACCTTCTTATGCATTTTTAGGTTTAAACGGCATGTGCCGTGTAAATATTTCTTGGGTATGATTACATCAGCGAAAAAAAAGTTGATAGCATCACAAAGTGATAAGAGATAAGTTTCACCATAAGAGCTAACGATTTAGAGTGTTCACCTTATTTCGTCTTCACCCTTAAATGATGATGACCATTACCCTTTTAGGGTGATGAACAATGAGTTCATATTTAACGTAATGACCTTTTCAGGTGGTGAGAGAAAATGTACATTCGTTGCCCATCTCTCGTCAAAAGCGACGAACTGGCAACATCGTTTTCAAAACGTGATGAACTGATGAACTCATTTTCATCACCTGTAAACGCTGTATCGCCATTAAAAGGTGGACCATCACCAAGTCATCCCATACTTATCACCATTGCCTGTCGAAAAGGGTATGAAAGACTATACTGTGAAGCCATGCGACTCAGTCAGTATGTCGGCACCTCTTCCCACTTCCCTTATATGTGTTGTAATTCCTATGGTTTCTTTAATGTCGCCTTAAAATACGTCGGGTTCTGACCATATTTCTGGATCGTTAAGGTGGTTGAAAGTTACGAACTAAACGATTGTGCCATTCGGAATGGAATATCCCACAGTGACCGTGCTGCCGAAAGCGATATGGTCAGATATCGGTGCAATATCAGCATGTCGTGGAATTCCCAGGAGGATGCCTTCGGTATAATGGAGGTTTTGGCGATCAGTATTATAAACGGACTGATTTTCCTCTGTGTTTCTGGGAAGGCGATCATAAACAAAAACGCTCTCTGTAAAGTTGTAGCCGTTGTGTCAGTACCACCGGCCTTTATATATTATATGCTTCCATTCTCGATGGGCCTAATCCAAAGTCACTGCTCCTTTGCTCATGGCGAAGTGTCTTTGCCCCTTTCAAACTTGTTGGTACGGATATTCCACGTTACCTGATAAACGAAAATAACAGATCAGCTAATGATGAACACACACACATTTGGGCCTCGGGCGAATCAGTCAATAGAATACAATCACTTTCCTATAATTTATATATCCCGCAAAGTTCCCAGGAACTATCTCCTCCGTGCAGACCCCTCATAATAAGGCTATTATGTCAATGCTGAGACTGGAACAACATTCTCAAATTTCTCAGCGACTGAGATTTGCTCTATGGCTAAATTTGCAGCTCATTTGGACACGTCGCGTGTCTTGATGTCATTTGGTCCGTAGACCTGCGTGGAAACGAGGACATGGATTTTCGTCAGGGAGCTGTTCACACACACACACACACACACACACAAGCGTATCACTCAGCTGACATAATAACGTTGAAATGGGGACGATTGTAATAATGTGCATATAAAACAGTCACCGGACCAGAAAACTGGCAGAGAATACCCTTTTCACATAAAAACATACGGCTGACGTACAGGCGACAAATGTTAATGGCAATATATCAGAAAAAAAATGCAAAATAACACCACAAAAATGCTGAATGTGTGTTTTGGTACTCGTGTCTCAAAGTAACGTAGTATTAGGTGATCTAATTGAGACAATCCATGAAACAATCTATATCTAAAGGAAGTCGTCTATCTATCGGCTTGTTTCGTGTCGCCTCTGTCTTCTCTCTTTCTTCCATGTTAGCAAATGAAGATGTCTAGTGTAAAAAGTGTAATATTATGCTGAAAATAAGGTATGGATGATTTAAAACAATAAATGTGATGTATGGAACTCCGCCGGAACTAAGCGAAAAAATAAAATCAAGACAGGAAAACGTTTCAGTCTCATATTCCGAAGCAGAGTGGTATTATTCGTGAACCTCTAGATATACAATTTCATTGAATTTGACTTCAATTTAACTCGTCATATTCCTTTATCCGTATTCGTAATAAAGCTTTCAGCTTCAATTTTATTCAATCATTTGTTGTCCACATTCTTTGATTGTGTGTGGTGGCATTGCTTAGTTTGATTGTGAATAACTGTATTCGTTCGATATATCGAACCTACAGATAAACAGCAAAGCAAAACAATTAGGCCTAACGATATAATTCTCAAGAAACATGTCTAAGGAACTGTCCATTTCTAAATATAATGACAAACAAGCGAAAATTGGAAGGAATCTCAGTTAAGATTCTCAGGAGGTCTTAGAAACAATAGACCTAAAAGGAATAATCTTATTAGTAACCGTCTAAGTTTTTGTTTGTGCACTGGTACAACCACAGTCATGAAACTTAGACATGATAGAATTTGGGTCACAGGGCATCAACTAAAAGAAACGGTGACAGGCATCGAACGCCCATAAGCTTGGGAGCGGGGCCTGAATGACCGGCAATCTTCTTGAAAAAAAAAAAAATTTAAACAGGGGCCGAGAACATAAAATGTAATAAAACATACTGTAATACATATTATATCCGTTATGGTTTTAATGTGTGTAAGATGTCATAAGCCGATTACAGAGAGATGCGAATCAAAACAGGCAACGTTTGTCGGCGATACTTTGTCAGCATCAGTGTAGGGTGGTTTAGGGTACGCTAAAAGCAACAGATACAACAAAGGGAAAATACTGGACGATAAGATCGGTCAATGTATGGAATCATCAGGTGTGAACAGTAGTCTAGCGGCTTAGCCCCATTTCCGAGCACAATCGTGACATGCTGGATTCAAGCACCAATCCCGATCCGAGTGACCTACTGTCCATGAAATTACAAGCGCCTGGTCCGTCATTGATAATTCAGCCGTCGTCCATTAAAAAATATCCGCGTCCATAATCCAGTGACCTATTTCATATTCCATATAACAATATTAGCACCAAATTCAAAAAGACAATCATAGCATACATAAACATAGGCTAGTTTCCTGCAAGAGAGAAGCGGTCAACAGTTTTCAATGATGCCGGCAAGACATCATGATGCTCCAAAAATATCAAATCTGTATCGCTGATCAGTATTCTTAATCCATAATAATCGTTGTAAAGTCGTCATCTAGAGAATGATGTATCTGTCACGCTTTGGTTGTTGCTGTTCATACGAGCACCATGAAGACCTTGAAGTACATGGGTCCAAGACGGCCGCCAAACGGATATCGATGCCCATGATTATGCTTGTTTTCAGTGGGAATGTTTTCGAGTACAGGAAATCGTTATATTGACACCTTAATATTTTATAATGACATATATCACAAATCAGAAAAAAATTCCAGAAATATGGGCTTTAACATGCCAATTTGACAGTCTACCACATGGTAGAAGCTGTAAAATGACTGTTAGCTATTATATAAAAGTAACTTTTGCGAGGTTATCGACACTGGCTTACATGTTTTGTTTCACAGTTTTCATAGTATTGTTATATTAGTAAAGATCATTCACTGAGACAATTATAGAATTGCTAAATTGATTTGGAACACCTACCACTCAATCACGTGTTTGACGCCCAAACTACTAACATTGCCGCTCGCTAAAAGCTCACCCATTCCCCGTCCTCAGTAAATCCATAACGTTTTTATAACATTTGCGAAATTTGATGCTAAAACGTTGTTAAAACGTGATTGTTGTTAAATCGTGGCATGAAGGCATGCCCTGAGCACACCCTTTTCCTTTGTCGTTACATGATCTGGTACATCACAGTGTTGTGAATACATGGAAGGCATATCACTCGGTAACAGAATACTTACTAGTTATACAGAGCAACCTTTCGCGCCGTATCTTTGGATGATAGAACGATTCATTGACACTGAAGCTTATTTTCAGAGGTAAAAGTGCGGGGATGATTGGAACACGGGATGCGCATATCAAGTATGGGCACACTGACTGAAACATATATCAGGCCAGTATTTGGTTAACTAGCTTTAACACCCAGCAACTATCACAAAAAGGTTGGTTAGACAAAAATCAGGACAACTGACAGCCAATTCGAATGATACTACCTGGAGACACAAAAAGAAAGTTAGGGTGAGCTACCAAAGTTCACCTTCAAGTTGCAGATGAACCCCTGTAACTGGACAAGTGCATCTGCAAATTAGGTTCTCGATTCAGTGGAGATAGTGAACAGCACTTTGCGGGTGCAATGGGAACTATAGTCGTTGAATGTTATGGGCCCATGAATAGACACACTGGGGTTTGCGAGCCATCTTGAATTGTGACGTGATTTGATATCGTAATCTCGTACTTTCGCTTTCACGAGTAACTAGTTTCATTTCTAATAAAGGCAACGATCCATTGTGCTGCGGTGTGACATTGATCACCCGTGGATACTGTAATCAAAACAAGCGTATGGCGTGTCATTGAAATTGTAGAAGAAGGGACTGACTGACACCATAAAACATATAGTTGCAGGTGTAAAATCGATACTATATCTAGGCGCCCCTTGGCTGTATCACGTATTGAGTGATATAATATACCGTTCAGTAATTTTCGATATAACTATCTTCCCAGTTCGGCATGTCACGGATAATTATCTTTGCGACTGTTTTTCTCGCCGTTTCTTTGCATCTCGATACGTATTAATTATACATTTTCATTCTTTATTTAATTCATAGATGTAGATGTCTAGTTCGGTAATCATTGGGGGTGCAAGAAGCAATGTATGATTTTGACGTGGTGATTTTTTTAGGTAAGGTTAGAATCGTAACGCTCTTCTGTGGTATTTGAATGCACATATAACTGAATGCATGGCTGCTGCCCATCAAAAAGTATCGACGTCGGTGTTCTCAATACCTTTCTCTGAAACTATCCGCCAACATATCAAGATAAAATGCCTGCAACGAAGGGAACAGTTAACATTCATTCATGTTGACTGACAAAAAACAAGCAGATTATGCAGGATTCGGGCGTGCTATATATTTCATTCCGATTGTAAATCTTGTCACTTGCTTTAGACGACATAAATGGTTTCCTGCCAGGAAGTCATGTGGATGTACTTCTATTAATGCATCTGGCTGTGTTCGATCTGGCAGGGACGTTTTCAGGTGAGCCCACCACCAGATGATGTAAACATTAAACCGTTTCATTAGCAGCAGTTGCAGCTGTCCAATCAAACACTAGCTCATTAGGTTTCACAAAGCCTGGTCTCGCATTCAAATGTAATTTGTGGTGAATTAAGAAAGTTTGATCAGTGTCCCATTGATTGATACACGTGTACCGTTAAACTCCTTTTTGAAACCAATACCAAAATCACTTCTATATGAATAGTATCTTCAACACGGTGCTGATTCACCCCTAGATTCATACAATGTATGTGGTGTACATACATGGAGGGACTGAAAGGTACTGTGGGAAAAGTAAGCAGTAATAGGTCATTGTCAGCCATTCTTGATAAGATTCTGTCTAATAATCAGTTGCATAAGCAGTCTTTCAAGAGATATTGTGTTAACAACATTTAACCTACTTTGGTCATATAATTTGATATTGAAAATAGATGAAGAATGACCATCTTCAATAAACTACATTGTGATAACACCAATGGTAGACCGGCAAAACTTACTGTCTTCTTATACTCTGGCTTTAGAAAATACGGTTGTGATCAATAAGCAGGTGTGTGTCTGTGGTGTAATTTAAAAACAATAGACCTAAATCTTCATGGGATACAATGAATATTAGCAGTACAATATTATTTGACCTGGACAATAGGTGAAGTTCAGTCATTGTACAATTCATCTTTACTGTTTTACTGTTGATTTGAAAGGATAGCTCTAATCCAATCTGATTAAATTACTGGAATACTTTGTATCTGGAAAAAAAAGAATTACAGCCACATCATATTTGACCAATCAACCCAAACATAAAACATGACAAATTGACAAGATTCAAACTCAGCACAACTAGAATGGCTTCGATGTAGCAAAATATATGATCGACTTGGTGATAAATAATAATCTACGAGTGAAATCAGCTTTGTATTTATCCATCCAAACAACCGAACTAGGTCGGGTAGGAAGGAGCGAAACGGTTTTGACGTCAATCAATGAAGATATAACACGTGAGCACATTTCGTGCCGAACACTTGAACCCAATTCTTCGACCTCGAACCTCGTTGAAATTTAAATTCATGCAATCTGAACTCTCCACCTTACTGTTTACCGAATCATAAATTTCCGAGAGTAGTGCCTCAATTCGAGCAGGAACAGCCTCCAGATATGAAGAGTGAATATGTTTATAATCATATTAAGGTCTAATCTTCTAGATATGTGCTAACAGCGTTAAATCATACTATACTCGATCATATAACTTGACCTCGAAAAATAAGCCAATGTCAGCCATCTTGTGAGCATGCTCAGTGAGCAGATGCATCTCTGGTATAAATTTGGAAAGGCTAGCAGTAATCCATAAAGAGGTGTCAAGTTAATAGCCTCATATCTATTTCAAAGCGTAATTTTACCTCGAAACGTAGGTCAAGTTTGGTCATCATCGATAGGCTTTTGGTCCATCGCCAGCTGCAATTGTTCTGTGGATTTATGTAGTCCTTCAAAAGATATTGTGATAACATTGAATATGGACATAAGGACTTGTCAGACAGACAGACGCACAGACAGGCGTTACCAACGGCGACAATACCCTTGAAATAACCAAATTTCATCCTTAACTAGTATACTGTAAGAGTTGAATGTGAATGTTTTGTTCTGTGCCGAATAAGCGGCACAGATTTCTGATTTTTTTGCAGATGATGCATCTACATGTAGTCCAACACGTCTGTATACATTGCAAATCTGGCTAAAGCCCAGGCAAACTAGCTAATGGGGGAATCTGATCCACCACCAGCCCTTAACTATCTTTGTTAACTCTGAGGCTAGGATGCTGAGTTCACGACGTGTGTGTTGGTGTGTGTGTGTGTGTGTGTAGGTGGGTGTCAATACATCCTCATTCAATTTAGGGAAATTTAGTTACTTTATATAGATGAGATACCTCATAAAGTTGCTGCCTTTATATTCTTAATATTCCGGTGAGAGTAACAGGTCCCCCCAAGTCCGCCGCACATACTAATAGTAATAAAATGTTACGGCACCCTGGTTAACTTGAAATATACCACCATTCTTAAAATATGCAAAATGTTTTGACGGCTCACACAAAGGACACAGTATGGAATTAATAGCTTTCCGTCTGGAAAAAAAACTGTTTTGTTAACCCCGACAATCACGTTCGGTCGATAGCTGTATGTCCTCATGGTCCTTTCCCAATAAATTATTCAAATCCTATTTGACATCATAAGGCAATATGCTGTGGAATTTGCTTGGCAAATAAGTGCTTTGACATATATGATCATCGTTCTTATATATTTCCGAGAAACACCTGGTTGATTCCGCGAATCTAACGCAGACACTCAATATCTATTGACTTATAGCCATATTTATTGCACAATGAAGCAAATTAATAGGATCAGCGACCCAGTTCACGGTAAATCTATGCATATATAAGAATAGGTTTTTTTAAATTATATTTCTCGCCATCTTTCAGCGTCACCTTTGTTATATACTGATATATCTGTTTGCAATGTTATCTGTTTGATAGTAAAACATGACATGTCGCTATGGAAACTGAATGAATGATCCCTATTTACCTCGATAGATTATGCCAGCAGCCTTTGCTATTTCTATTCGGTCGGATCGATTTGATATTATTATTATCTCATGACTATATAGTAAGGGCGCAAAAAAAAGTCGAGGTATCAGGCTGATGTCTTAACCGGGCAGGGAAAAGCACATGTATTAAAAGAAACTACAATTATTATCAGAAACTTTACACTAAAAAAAGAACTACTTCTGTTGATCTTGATACCTTGTTGCAAAGAAATATCTCAAAATTAAATAATGAATACTCCGAAAATAAACTGAATAAGCGAGAAATTTGGCTAGTACTCAATTAAACGCAACATGCAAAGGTCAAGACTATGGAGAATGCAAAAGCAACACTGTGTGGTTTTGAATAATTATACATTGCAATATTCTGATTATGCATATGATAACGGAAATTCATTCAAAACCAAATCAATAAAATCAGAGCGTCATTTTTTGTGAAGTGAATGTGTCGAACGAAACCAGACCATCTGCAATTCCACGATGTGTCTAGTACCTCATACATAAAGACCACGTGAGCACATGCCACTTTTATTTCGGCCTGTCTACCCCAAAATTGATACAATTAAAACGCAAAAATGTTGTTGTGGTTTGCTTCAGTTTTTGGAATCGAGGCTTACATGGAGACTATCTCTCGCTCCATATTATTTTCTGCTTTGTGCTGAAATAACTCATTATGCTCAGAAATAACAAAAACAATATTACTGTAATTAAAGTCGACGAATAAGAGTTCGTATCGTTTCGATACGGCAATAAAACGATATTATTTTTAAATGGATCACATGCAAGTTTCAATGCATATCTGTGAACTTAAAACATTATCGATAAAGGATGTTGACAAAAAACTTGTTTAATGAGATCTCATATGGGATTTCGAAAGTCGTGTACAAACCGAAGTCAGCGATGCCTCGATTGATCTCAACAAGAAAATAGTATGGCTTTTATTTCAGTAATAATAAAGGAAAATTCGGTCAAGGCGTGATTTAAATTCATTCAGTAGGAGTACTGGAAAAGTTCGACAAACTGCTTACTGATTAAATTAAATCAACGACTTGCTTTTCTAATAAACTACTCGGCTACAACGACTGATGAATAGCGGTGAGAAAATGTTAAACTCGAAACTATTTTTTTTAAGGTAACTCGCAATTCTATTATTTGATTATACTGAACATAATAATTAAGGTGGCGACCGACACCTCTCGTTCCAACATATACATTTTTTTTCTGGTAACGTTTTATATAAGTTAACATTAGAAAATCATCCACATCAGAAAATGGAAATAAGCATCAGCGGTCACCATTTCACCGCGTGCTATGGGTACCCGTCAATATAGGGGGCGCAGTAGTATACATAACGCAAATTGATGAGTTAGCGCCTCACTGCGCATGCGCAGAACCTTGTGTGACGTCACAGCACAAAAAATGTGGCGGTTTTGTGGCGGTATTGGGGCGGTGTGCGCATGCGTGATGTGTGGGAGGTGGGTTGTACCCACCTCCCACATTTGTACCCACCTCCCACATTTGTGGGAGGTGGGTTGTACCCACCTCCCACATTTGTACCCACCTCCCACATTTGTACCCACCTCCCACATTTGTGGGAGGTGGGTTGTACCCACCTCCCACATTTGTACCCACCTCCCACATTTGTACCCACCTCCCACATGATAATGAAGATTCTTGGAATTTATAGATTTTACTATACAAATGTGGGAGGTGGGTACAAATGTGGGAGGTGGGTACAAATGTGGGAGGTGGGTACAAATGTGGGAGGTGGGTACAACCCACCTCCCACACATCACGCATCCATTGTATACACGTACATCTGACCATTGTATACAGGTGCCTTATACCATTGTATACAGGTACATCTGACCATTGTATACAGGTGCCTTATACCATTGTATACAGGTGCCTTATACCATTGTATACAGGTACATCTGACCATTGTATACAGGTGCCTTATACCATTGTATACAGGTACATCTGACCATTGTATACAGGTGCCTTATACCATTGTATACAGGTGCCTTATACCATTGTATACAGGTGCCTTATACCATTGTATACAGGTGCCTTATACCATTGTATACAGGTGCCTTATACCATTGTATACATGTGCCTTATACCATGGTATACAGGTGCCTAATACCATTGTATACAGGTGCCTTATACCATTGTATACAGCAGAAATTGTCTTTGTAACGTCTTATTGTGACATCATGGCATTATTGTTGTTTTGTGACACTGTGGAACTGTAAAAATTCCATGAATGGAAAAGAATGCCTATCAAACCTACGAGTATTGAACTGATCCAAATCAACAATGGCTGACGCCAATATTTAACCCAGAGAATGACACCCAAAACAGAAAATGTTTCAAACAGATAGTTCTACAGAATGTTGTTTGCTAATATTTTGAATGAATACTATAGTAATTGCATTTTACCAGTGACATAAGTTTCAGAACACAACAATATATATTTCTAAAAAAATCAAACAAAACGTTCTCAATAGATTAGTTGGGACACACAACTAATTTATGCCACGGTATCTATTTTTACAGCTGTCAACTGTTATGGTTTGGTCACTATGTTGCGATTCAACGCAAGTATAGTACTAGCTTACCTGATAAAAGAAGTTTAGTCCAGATGTATACCATATCTCCCATACTCCCGGATGTATAATGCATATCTGTGGCTGTTTTTTTCCTAGGTGGGATATAACACACCATGCATTTGTATGCTAATCGAAATTCACATATCTCCTTCGGTATATAAACCGGCGCACACGAGAGATATCAGCTGAGCTAACGGCCTCAATTGTCTGTCAGCTCTGTTGTTGTTGTTTCAGCGCACACGGTGAGCAAAAGTTTCAAGAAATTGATTTCAGTTCCCGCATAACGTCTTCTTCAAGTCCATTTTGAAGAGTCGAGCGTATGAATCGAGTCAAAATAACATGCTGAGCTGTTTGGCTTGCATTCACCGTACACACTCCGCGCGAGACGAAATTAGTTTAATATTTTTCCCCCCGCCTCGCGGTTCAGCCAATGAACTATTAGAAAAGCATATGTGTGTGCATATTAATAAAACCACGGGCGCCTAAAAAATGAACACATTTCATTACACTGTAGCG